>VWZZ01000289.1:255310-268928 GCA_013399095.1 Psophia crepitans | reverse complement strand
GGGGGCTCAGCAGGTGAGCACATCCACAGGGGGCCTCAGCAGGTGCAACCAGTGCCACCCAGCAAAGACAAATTAGAGAAAGAACATTCCGGAACCAGTTTATCCCATCTGCCAGCCCTCACTGGGCAGCCCTCAGCAGCTGGAAGCCCCCGTTAAGCAGCCAGCACAGGTAGGCTGCTTAGCAGAGCTCAAGTGGCGTAAGGGTGTCTCCAGCATACGGGTAAAGATAACCCGTGAAGTACTGCAGTGTTTCTTTTAGTTTTACAAAACTAAAGTGCCGTCTTTAATCTAGTCCTCTGAAGGAAGTGCTTCTAGCTTTGCCAGCTGCCCAGGGCTTCTCTTGAACAAAGACTGCCCCTCACAGCAACTTGTGGACTGGATTTATGATCTGGATGTGATTCAAACTTAGAAATAATTTCAAGCCATTCAACTGTAAAAGGGTCAAAGGTCACTGACCCTTCTTACCTCCTAGCACTTGTAAGAAAGAGCCACAAGAATATTCCTCTGCATTACATGACATTTCTTTCCTGATGACCTATGTAAATATTCACTATTTTTTTATTTGTTTCTTTGTTATTCTCACCCTAGGTCTTCTAATCACATTTACCACCAGAACAGAGCTGCAGGAAAAAAAAAATGCTGCATAAACAATTATGCATTTCAATATCTACTTTAAACTCTGCTTCAGTCCTCCTGAACTGAAACTATTTTGCAACTGCATTTATTGTATTTAAACAGGTTTTCGCAATTTAACACTTGCTCAGAATTAGGTAAATTAAATTCTATTTCACATGTTTGCATAAAGATAAAATTTTTTGGCAATAACCTGTTTTGTTTGTTGATTTGGCTGAAGTAGATAGCATAACAAAAATACTGAACATTTTAACTTTAATACTTGTAGTGGATAGAAGCCAGGCAGTGAAATAATATTTCTTTTTATTTTTTTAGTGAGGCAAAGGTCATTATCGGTTGGTTACAGGGCTGAAGTTAATTCAGATTAATAACTCGCTAAAGTGGCTAATGTTCTTGTAGAAATTTTATTTGGTGCAGAGAGGAAACCAAGAGTTTATTATCACACGGACAAAGCAGACTGAAGCCTACCATCTGGACACATCACTAACAAACACCAGCCTCCAAGTGCAGTTTCCATTTCTGATACGCTTTGAGCCTGCTATTAGAGGGAAACCATGGTGGTGATGCTGGTGGTAATTTTGGAGGTTGGCTCGCTTATGTGTAAGGCCTCACATCAGGTCCCACACTGCTGGCAACTGCCTGCTTTTTAACGATAGCTCTGAGTTCACAACACTGGCTCCACTTTATTGCACATAAACATGTAAGACTCCTGGCCTAGAGCCCACAGCAGAGGTGCCTTGTTACTGCTGGTCAGTATTTTTTTCCTCCTGAAATGCGAGTTGAACTTTGAATCAGTGCCTAGCAGAGATTTGTGGTTCTTAGGAAAAGCAGGTTTATTTGAGACTGGAGAAATTGTTCTCTGTTCTTACTGCGCAAAGTTTCATGCTTGATGCTTTAGTTTTTGTTAGCATCAATTTGGCTCTCATTGAAGATTTGCAGAGCACAGGTTTGGAGCAGAAATGGCAGACCAGCCTGCTAGCAATCCAGTGGTACCTCTGTAATGATCTCTAATTGGCCCCTGCAAACCTGGTGATGTTTTCTTTAATGAGGAAACTGAGAGGATATTGAACTCAATTTGTATCGACTGGCTGAGTAACCCTTCAGAAGCTTTTCTTCAGAGATAATAACACGTTACTTAAACCAAACGCTGTCAGCACCCACTGCTCAAATATTGAGGCAACTCACATTAACAACTCCCACACAGAAACACACTTTTCTGGTTTATGTACCCAATCTCAGTTAGTGTGTGAACTCTCAAGCATCAGTAAGAAACACAACCACAGGGAACATGCAGAAAAAAATACATTGCACATACACAAAAAGCTAAAACGATGATCTGATGGTGACCTGAGTAAGCTTTTTCAGTCACCCTTCATCATCCTGGACATGCATGTGCCTGCATGCACACATGCATTGGTCAGAGAGCATGAGCCCAGATATATACAAGGATATACATGTTTTTTGGTTGGGTTTTGATTTGGGTTTTTTTTTCAGAAACAGGCCACAGAAAGCAGGTAAAATCCATAAGGCAATTGTGCAGTACTTCGTCTTTCAAGCAGAACCTTTTCATCCACATCAGGGAGCAGAGGTACACCCATGAGAGAATTATGTTAAAAAAAATGCAGCCTTGAATCCCACCTGCTATTAGCTGTGAAAAATGTGCAGCTGAAATAAATCAAATTAGCCGCACAAGTTTTTCTGCTTTTCCAGAAAAGCTTTGAGGAAGTTTCCTCATGTTGACTAAAACAGGCTCCTGTTTAAATGTTATTATCTACAGGTTCTCTAGGTTGGTATCTGGCTGATATTGTCACAGACCTCTTGCAATAGAATAGAATAGAACAATTAAGGTTGGAAGAGACCTCAAGGATCATCCAGTCCAACCGTCCCCCCACCACCTATTAACTACTAAACCATGTCCTACCGTAGGAGGGCAACTCTACTGAATGTTAGGATGCTTTTTTGCTTGTTCATGTATTTATTTGGGGTTTGTGAGCATTTAAAAACTGTTTTTAATTTCTTAGTAGATGCTGAGCTCTGGATCAAGTGAATGACTGCACAGGTATGATGGATGCATTTTCCTCTCTTGAGATTTCTTTGGCTTTGTTGTGGGTTTGGTTTTTATCAAGCTCTCCTATGAATTTTAATCACAAAGACTGTGTAAGATTTTCAGGATCTAAAACACAGATTTCCACGGCATAAATGACTACTATCAGGGAGGACTGCACTCATTTTTGCTCTGAAAAATGTTTTTGCTCTGAAAAATGTTTTTGCTCTGAAAGATGTTTCTGTCTTAATCTTAAAAACTACCAACATCCTAATAAAGCTGTCTGTCTCTAAGTACCCACCTGAGCCTTCCAAAATAATATTTTGTTTTATTTTATTTTTTTTAGGAAATGAGATGTCTTGTCAGTTGGAGTCTAGAGGAACCCAGTCACAGCTGACCAGGGACTACACAGGTTCCAGACTTAAAATTCACGACCAGAAACGAGCCTCTGACTGGCAATAGAGCAAAGGCAGGCAACCACGTAAGTGTCTGAAAACTTATGCTGGAATAAGGGTTGCAAGATAGCACCAGCTTACTGCTCTAGCACAGGTTAACAGGTGGAGGGGCTTTGCAGTTACAGTGGGGGAGTGGATTGCTATACAGGAACCGATCCCATTATGACTTGGACGATCCTAACTCCCATAAGAAAAAATTAAAATAAAAAATGAAGAAATATTTTATTCCATAGGAAGGAAAGGCTAACCTTTAAAAGTATTGTAGCAAAATAAAGAACAATTGAAGCACAAACATAGATGCTCTCAGTTACTGTCAGGAGAGAGGCTTAAAGATGCTTTTGGTCTTACCCAGCATGACAGCTCTCATTACTGTACATTAATTACTGTAACTTATGTGAGGAACTTATATTCCAAAACCACTTCCAGCCAACCATGTTAGCTAACTTTCTTCTATTTTAATTTTCTACATAATTGCCACCAATGGGAACAAGAGGAGAATGCCCTCTTCAATCTATGCCTTTCTGCAGCAATGTACGTGTTAACAGAAACATCTTTATTACTAGAAAGTTTCTTCTGTTCTAATCTGTGCCTCAGGAGAAATCCTAGTTCAAGTTTCTCGGGAAATCATGGGCAAACGTGGGCTTATTATGGCCATGGATAAAGAATTTATAAAGTTTCAAAAGAAACCAAAACCCAAACAATGGAAAACCCAAGGAAGGGTCTTGGGAATTTATGAATATTTCTCAGAAATCAAGGAAATGAAAGACTCATCCATATTTAGGGCCAAATAATGAGACTCAAAAATATTTTAACCTACCTCTGTGGTGTAGGCTGATGGAAAGTTTATGTCTGTTATAATATCAAACACACTTAAGATTTCATGGGATTGGGAAATCCCACAAATGTGGCTTTAACTGCTAGCACTGACCTGAAGAGCAGTCTTACAGGGGAATGTACTCGTACACTACGGCCCCTGAATAGGACAAGGTAGGAAGCTTCAAAGGGAATATAAAAAGGTAAAGAAGTTGATTTTCCTTTTCTTCTGTACAGAGTCTAAATTTATCACTGCAGAACTTGGTATTCCTTTGTGGTTTAGTACTGTTTCCACTAGCGCAAAAAAGTATGGCTTGGAAGATCACAGATGTGTGATTGAGATTTGACTACGTGTGTTAAGGATAACTGTTCTGATTTGGGGAAGTGTTAAATGAGCACAGTCCAACCGTCCCCCCACCACCCTGACATGGAAGACCTGAAAAAAAGCAGTAAGGTTCTTATAATCGAAGCTGGAAAAAACCCAAACTAAGTCAAGAAGGAATTGTGAACACTAATCGAGGCAGTAAAATAATATCAGTATGAATGATGGAGACCAGAAGAGTCGTAACCCCCCCCAACAACCTACAATCCAATTTGATAAATGCTAATTCATCAAATTAAAACATTTAAAATATCAAAAAGTGCCACAGGAGAGGGAAATGTAGGATGTAGACATATGATGGAAAAACACTGTCACTACCTATCAATCGAGTTGCTTCTCTGTCTTCCAGATAAACCCTAAAACATTATGTTAAATTACCTCCCTAGAAAATGAAATGAGTCAGCAGAGAGCCATTAGGATACAAACTTGGTGAGCTGTGTGAATAGGTGTAAATCCGAAGTGAGCTCCGTGTCAGTGGAATTACACTGCAGTTGTAACTGGCTTAGATCCCTGCACCCCTGCTGCTGTGCTCGAGCTGCTGCACCAATGCTGCTTCTTAAACATGAGTACCTTCAGTAGCTTTCCCCAGAAATTGTGCTAAGGAAGCTGTTTCTGAAGGAGTTAATGGCAATGGAAAATTACACTCTATAAAGTTCTGTACAGGGATCATTTACTCCCATTATTGCAATAAGCAATGGCATTCTCCTGATAGCAAACCAAAAGTGTTTACTATTGCTAAAAATCTCTGAGCTCTACTTCAATTATTTTATCTTGGGTACATCACTATTAAAAACAATTTTTCCACTCTACAGGACATTTCATAGGGCCATGACAAGAGAAAGCACTTTTTAGCACACAGATATAAAAGTAATTTCTTCTGCAGCTGTACTGGCTTCAAAGCTTTATTTAAAAGTTCGGACCTTAAATGTCCTATTTATTTGAAGTCTGATGTTTATTTCACTTTCAGTCAAAGCCTACTGCTGCAGCTAACAAAAGGGAGAATTAGTTCAAAACCATGAGCTTAGCGGTTAGCAAATACGGTTGCTGAATTCTGGAAAATATACTGTATTATTGTTAATTACCTTCCATGATATTTTAAAATCCAAAGCTATTGTTGAATGAGGTTTGTGGATAAATCCTTTGGAGGGAAGAAAAAAAAAAAAGGCACAACCAGCAGCAGCTTTGTGCATTATCAGCCTCCAGGACTGGATTGTGAGAATACAGTGTTACGCTGATTGAATTCTTTTTCTGAAATGATGTTATGAGACTACCATTTCTGCTCAGACGTTCATTTCAGTTGAGGAATGGCTATATTACATTCAGTTCAAGAACAATTAAAATAAACCAGACTCAGTATCACTACAACAGTTTTTGCACAGCCTTTGATGTCAGTTTTACAGTACAAATTTTTAGCAGACTTCTGTACTGGTATAAAAATCTCTCCTTCAGGTTGATAAATCCTCTGCTAGGTAGAGCTGTAATCAGTTTCCCACAAACAGAAAAGGCAAGGTGAGAAGTGTGGGAAAAAGTGTCCAACCTGGATCCAAAGAGCCTGCTGGAAACAGAAGGTTTCTCTACTCCTGGTACACCTCCCCCTCTGCTTTCATTTGCGCCATGGAGCAGCCTCGGAGCATGCCATCTGCCGCGGGGTTTTTTCTTAATGAACGAGGGAAGCTACAGGGGTACACTCGAACTGGTAGTGGGTGTTCAGCCTGTGGGACTAGCCTGGAGCTAGCCCGAAATCCAGGGGTTCAGCACCAGCTGTTTTGCTTTACAGATCTGCTCCTGTTGCCCCTGCTTCCTGCCACCGCGGACTTTGCCAAAATGCCCCCTGTACTGGGGCGCTCACTGCTTGCGGCAGCATTTTTCTCCCGATTCAGAGTAACAGTCACAACTTTGCACAAGTCCCTGTTGCAGTCAGGCTGGTTTTCACTTGAGCAGCTAGTTGGCTTGACTATGCAGGAGGTTACACCCCAACAGCCTTGCCCTTGGCGTTTCCTAAAGAGCCTCCAAGTTCCTGTAAAAGTTTACTGACAAATTTGCCAAGCCTTCCGTCCCGTCCTTGTGCATTTCTGTTTCCACTTCTGCCTACCCTTGCTACTGCCGGGGTTGCAGTCTTTGCCAAACCTCCCAGGTTAGCACGTTTCCCCGTGTGTACCATCCCAGGCAGAAAACGCTGTCGCATGGCAACACAATGCAAAGCATTTGCTCGGTTGCACTGAGCAGTCGAGCTAAAGGCCGTTTCAGCCGCGCACAGATTCATTTCTGTGGAGAAGGGAAGAGAGAAAGGAAGGGAAAACATTCACAGATCCCAGAACCCTTCTTTATTTGGAAGAATGGCTTTTAAATTAAGTCAAGCAGTATCTTGTTTTATCGTTCATTTATTTAGCAAAGAAAGGAATGAATTCAAATACCCCACACAATGAACACATATCTATTCCCTGATATCAAGATGCAGATTTGCTTGTGAACAATTTTAAATGAATCTGTTACTATTGAAGTCATCTTGTACTGTGCATGGATTTGTGCAGAAGCAATATATTTTCGGCTCAATCCTGTAAACACTTTAAAATAAGTAACCTGTAATAGCCAGACCACTGAACTCAGTGTGGTTACTTACGTGATGAGTAAAATCGTACTCAAGAGCTTAGCTTTCGCCGAGCTAAATTTAGGCATTCAAAGTGAGAAGTGTAACTCTCCAGGCTCACTATCGTGTTGGTGGAGAGACAAAAGCCCTCACCAGGACGTAACTGCCCATCTACAGATGTTCTCCCAGACGAGACACAGAGAATGCTGGTGGCAGCTACAGTCAGAAATTGGTCAGATGCCTCATGCAGAGCAAGACAAGCTTGGACTAAACTGTTTACAGAATTGATCTCGTACAGCAAAGCCATTATGCATACAATTAACTTTAGGAATGTGCTTATGTTGCGCTGATTTTAATAAAACTGGTCCCACATTTAAAGAAGTAAATATATTTATTCTATAATTATGAGGAAAAAAAATATTGAAGCATTTATTCCCACTAACATTTTTGTTGCATCTGGGACCTCTTACTTTCTTTTCTGGTTCAAACAGCCATATGGTCTGATGCTCTGAGAACTTTCTTCACTTAACGTAAGTGCTTTGGTGGCTCTTGATTTGTAGATTGATGTGGTATTTTCCCGGAGGTTACTGTGGAGCTCTGGTAGAGCTGACTAAATGCACGGTATCCTACACCCATCTGAGACTTTAATCAGTACTGCTTAATAGCCTGGAAATCAAAGCCATTTAAGCCCCTTTCTTTCTCCCACTCTCTTATGAAAATCCTAATCCTAGTCAAAAAAATGTCTTGATTAGTTTTAGGCAAACCACCCTGTTCCAACAGCAGGTGACTACAAACAGCTGGAAAAGCTTCCATGTAAAGTAACTTTAAATGACCATAAGGGTCATCAGACTCAAATCAAAGTACAAGATAAATCTGCAAGCACAGGAGTCCATTTTCTAAGCAACTGAGGAACATATGCTATGTATCAGGCACAAAAAGAAGCCCACAATGTGTACTCAAGCACAATTCTAATTTGAGTTATCCAATGAAAATATATACTGTACAGGATCTGACTGATAATCTGGCTTCCTCCTCACACCATGGAGCAGGGCTACCCAGAAACAGCATCACTTGAAGAACTTTGATCTGCCAAAATTTTTGCATTTGAAACAGAGAAACATTTTTAAGTTTACGCAATCTGTGCAAAAGGGGTTTAGCAATATTAACTATTGGCATCAGAGGCAAAACAATTATTTATAGAGAAAAGATCGTTTTATCCAAGTGAAAGATAAGGGGTATGTCAGTATGGCATTTAATGGACAAGGGAGTTGATGCTCCCTTTCCATAAACAGAACAATGCTTTAAGTACCAAATTTTACCTTTGTGCAAATTTGAAAGCTCTATCACCTTAAACAAGGTTTGCAGGCAAACGCCAGCCTTGTTGCATTTTTGGTAAAAGAAAAATAAGAGCTTTCACAAAGAAACTTGCTTTTCACCAAAATGTTTGTAGCCTATTTTAGAAAAATAATGGTAAATAAAGTAAATTGAAAATTAATAGAGACTGCACTTTGCACCACGTATTAGGAAAGCCTGTATTAAAATTCCTGGGCAGAAGGTACATCTGGGTGTAAAATCCAGAAGGTGAAAATACTGATACAGGCAGTGCATCTGGGGTCCTGTAAAATTACCTAAGACACAAATATCTAACGGCTTTAAAACCTGTTGTCTCAGAATCTACCTTAACAAGGAGATCTTGCCATCAATGTTTTCTCATTGAAGTGCTGTGAAAATTCCATGTTTTCCCTACTGCTTTAGATAGAGGTCTAAATACACTTTTGCCTGCAATGTGATTTAGGAAGCTAAATGACAAAAACAAAAAAAAATGTTTAAAAGAAACAGTTTTCTGACAAGTTGGCATGGTGTTTAAAGAACATCACGTGGGAGTTGCTCAAAGATCTGAAACACCGAGAGATGGAAGCGTGAGCAGACTGAGCATCTGCTAAATGCCCTTCTACCTATGATCATACAGACTTAACCTAGGGTATTATTACTGCATATATAACTCATATCTAACATATGTAGCTATCCATGAAAAGAATGGAAGATAGATCACTGGAAAGATAGGCGTGCCTCAAACTACTGAAGAGTTAAAAAAAAAAAAGCTTATTTCAGATAATTTTAATTAAAAAAGGTTAAAATAAAATACATAGTTAAAATATTTTTAAGATACTGGTCTCATAACTAATAGTCTAAATATAAAATCTATAAGCCAGACTAATGTGCTCTTAGTACAGGGGCAGAGAGGAACAGTATTGTGCATATGTGTGTGTGTATGTGCATGTGCTGCTTTTTCTTGGCAGTGGCAGCAGTATAGATTTCATTTTCTTTATCTTATTTAAATATAAAATTTTATCCTTAGGCATGAACAGAGTGAATCAGATACGGGTTATGTTTTGGAGAGCTTCTTCCCCTTCTATCTATTACACTGAACTTTCTTGCAGAGGAAATTTCCTCTTACTCGAGTGCAATCAGTTAATTTCTTCCTGGAAAACCAAATCTAAAATACAGTAAAAAAAATCAGAGATTATAGTGAACCAGAGAAAATATTATATTTTGTGGAGATGAACTGGTGCGAGGGTGGGGTATTTACTTTTGACTGAGTTAGCAACAGGGAGAAGTATTCAGCTGGAAAAAACCAGGCGGCTGATCTTAATTATTTTCGTAGATGGTAAACGTGTGTTCATTTTGCTGCAGAGACTTTCAAAGACCACTTGTTTTGCATTTTTTTCATTTTACTGCATAACAGAGATAGGAAGCACAGTGCTATGTTCAGATCTGTCCCCATTCAAAAACGTTGCTCATTGCCGTCATTAGATACGGTGTTTACTTTTGGTAAGCAAGCGACTAGGCCACCAAAGTGGTGCTCAGATGCAATCTCACATGATCAGTGTTTCTTGGTACTTCTTGCCTTTTTTTTGGTACAGTTTTGAATCACTAAAATCTGCACATTTTTCTTTATTTGTCTATCATAGCACAACCTAACGATCCAGGGCTCTAAACACAGAATGGAAACATTTCCACTCTGCTGCTCCTTGTGTACCTGCCCGATACTCTGGTGTGATGACCTTTGCATCCACCATGCTCAAAAAAAATGAAAACCCACTTCTTTGATTCCTAATATGCACTTTTACTTTCTTTTCACAGGTTTCTGAAAATAGCAAATGCTGCCTAAGTACTCTTGAAAATCTGGCCCAAATCCCTGGCCTTTTCGTTTTAGTTATACATCTGGAATTTCAGATACAAAAATAACAATGTCATGAATGTGGGTGAAGACAGACAGAACAAAGAAAAATGGTATAAAAATCCTTTGTGTTTCCTCACCTGCCACTACAAAAGGAATTAAAACTGATAACTTAAAAATTAAACACTATTTTAAGTATTTACATCAATGAAGTCCAACAAGATAATCACTTAAAACACCATAAGAATGTTCCTCTAGGGGCTGACTAGCGTGGGTCGGACACGGCAGCAAGATGAGACGATGCTTCGCAAATATATCTGCGTTTTCTGAGCCAGCTTTGTTTGTCAGACACGTGCATATAAAGTAAAAGCTGGAAAGAGAAAAGCAGGTCTATGACTATGCCTTTGTACCCCCAAGAGCCTGAGAAGGCACACAAAATGCGGTGCAGTCGTGACTGGCCTGACAGCGAGCGCTACAGCAGAGACACAAGCGGGTTTCCAAAAGGGAAGCCCGTGGCACACCACGACTCGTGCAAACCCAGGCGCTGCAGCGAGGCTGGTTTACTAACGACACGCAGAAAAACCTTCCAGTGTGCCTCTCTTGTCTGCCCCCCTCTCTCGGCCTCCCTGTGGGACATGGCCTTGCACATCCTCCCAAAAATTAAACTGAACTAGGTGAAGGCTCTTTATGTGACTGGGCTTGGCTCGCAACTGGAAACCACAGACTCTGTAGATTTCTGGGTTAATTTTAAGATTGTATCCCTCAGTACGGCCTTAGTCTCTGCACTCTGAACAGCTGAACTGCAGCTGGAGTGATTTACAGTCCGGGAAGATCAGCCCTACAGAGCCCAGAGCTGCCGCACAGCATCGCCAAACCGCACTGCTTCTTGTTGTTGTTCCCAGCAGCCTGTGAGCTCTTTTCGGTGGTGTGAGCTTCAGGAGGCTGCACAGGGGGCTGCGTGGGGAACAGCAGAGCTCCCTTTTCAAACCTCATGGATATAAAAGACAATGCCTAAAAAGAAACCTAGATTTGTGCTCCTGGTACAGCTTTCAGGGGTAAGGTTATTATTTTTTGTAAAGCTCAGGAATTACTTAGTCATTTGTTAGAGAAATGTGACTGAAAGTTTATGCAATGGAGGGAAGCGACTCAATCCTCATGAGTGGTCCAGGGACACCACGGGGCTATACCTGCACCACACAACCTTGGCCAGCCTTGCACTCTGCAAAGAAAACATCATGTCACAAACAGGTGTTTTGGGCTTTTGGCAGCAATGGGACATTGATGGCTTGGATCGTGCTTGAAATGTCTCTGAACTTCATCTCTGAAGCCTCAATCACATGAGCAGTCACGGAGCACAGGCCGTGGGGACTGGGAAGTTACAAGAGGCCAGGAAATACACAAGCCCATTAGTACTCATCATAATTATTGAAATCTGTAAAATAGGTATTAGAATAAGTCTTTGCAGTAAGATGTGGATTGAAGTATTTGTTTCTCTCCTCCAGAATCAGGTTGTTTTTGTTAAATGCCTGGGGAAAAAGGGGGAGAAAAAAAAAAAGAGATAAGAAAATGGGAAGGACAGAAGAAAGGTCTTTCACCAAGGCAATTTTCATGGCAAATATCTATGTATATTAACTCAGTCAAAAATGCACTCACAAATACCTGCATATTTACAAAAACTTGTATTTGCATGTATCTGTTTACACAATAACATTCCTACAAAAAGCAATGCTACTCAATAAAGCCAGGCACTTTCCCCCAACATTATAAAACTAATTTTATGATTAAAAGTATTTTTTAATCATACACACTCAGTTATTCTTGTTAGAACGATTCACTCATTGCTTTCTTACTGAATAAGAATTATTTTCTCTTTACTGTATTAATTTCTTAATTTTCAAATGCAATGTGTAGGAGAAATATTTGAAGGTCTGAAGAGTGTAAATCCTGTTTTCTAAAAAGTTACATGGATATTTAGCGTATGAATTTTCAAAGTTTTGGGTTTTTTTCTGGCTTGGATTTTGTTTGTTTGTTTATTTGTTTGTTTCTGTAGTTATTCAGAGAGATGATTAGTGGAATTTACAAAAGCTTTCAGTTAAGTACATATTCGACCACTGATTACAAACTCTAGACTTCTATTGCCTTCTTAATGAAATTCTTTAAAATGTTTTTAATTAGAATGAAAAATGCAGAAATTAAAAACTGGATTATTCAGGTAGGATTTAAGAAAAATCCTCATTTACAAAAAGCTTTGCAGCTGCATGAATAAACTGTGTAATCTGAAGCTACTGAGCTAGGGATTTTCAGAATGCTCATCCTTCCTTAATTCAGTGGATCTGAAAAGCAGAGCTATTCTAAAAGGTCACAAAAAGAAAATGATCATATGATATAGACATCATGCCAGAGTTTCAGCTAATGGAAATCTGTACTGCTCATTTACAGAATATTTTGGGTATGAACATTAGCTGAGAGTCTGGCCCAGAATGTATTCACCAGATAGATACATCTGCTGTATAAAGACACTGCAGGAAGATGAACAGTGGCCTTGACACTGCATCACTGGAGACAAAGGATTATCTTCAATATATGTCATGATGATTGTTAATGACCCTATTTACTTCTTGAACAAGCCACTGGGGAACACAATTAGGGAAAACAAAAAAAAAGACACAAAACAAAACTTGAATGGTCATTTTTTTCCCAGGAAAGGGTGCTGCTCTACAAATCATACATAGACACAAAAATCTAATGTTCTGTGTAATAGGCACTGACAAAGGAAAGGATCTGTGATTACAGTGGTTCAAGTGAAAGCTATTTTTGTTATTAACAATCAGCATAATTCGAGTCCAAATCCCACTGCAGAAAACTAGCAAGTCGTATTCTTTTGATACAGCAGAACCATCTAGGACCAGGTACATTGTGCATTGTAGAGCTCCCAAGCCATTTCTCACCTTGATGGCTTCTACAGAATCGTATTTGTCCAGTTTGTTGATATGGTTGGTAATGCTGGTATTTAGAGGAGCTGGTGACACTGGATGGATGACAGTTGCGTCATGGGACTGCTGTTGATAACGTTGGCAGTAAGTGTAAACAAGCAGGGTAAGAAGGCAACCAAGTATTGAGCTACTTAATCCCACTGTGATCATGTGAAACATGTTGAACTCTGCAGAGTGGAGAGCAGAAGACAATCTTATTATTAAGAAAGCAGCAAAAAACTGAAGCTTGGGGAACAATGTAGACATGTGCTGGATTCCAATAACGATAAGGGAAACTTCGTGTGTTCGCCAGAAACATCTCAGCTGCAATGGTTTATCCCTACAGTAGCAAACGCATTGTGCTTCCCTGAAGAGAACATTATCAGATTCTTAGATACCCAAGCATCTCTGTAAGTATTAAGACTGAGATTTTTGAAAGATGCTTAAACAAGTTCAGAACCCAAATAACAGAGGACTGAATTGTGTGTTTGAATAGTTCAGCAAAATTTCTTTCTTCAGACTGTCTAACAAAGCCTTGTTATATATAAATA
>VWZZ01000289.1:191208-254944 GCA_013399095.1 Psophia crepitans | reverse complement strand
CTGGACACAGTACTCGAGGTGCGGCCTCACCAGGGCTGAGTACAGGGGGACGATCACCTCCCTGCTCCTGCTGGCCACACTATTCCTGATACAGGCCAGGATGCCGTTGGCCTTCTTGGCCACCTGGGCACACTGCCGGCTCATGTCCAGGCGAGCATCAATCAGCACTCCCAGGTCCTTTTCCTCCACACAGCTTTCCAGCCACCCCGCCCCCAGCCTGTAGCGCTGCCTAATGATGTATATGATGTACATACATAGCTTTTTTTCCAGTGAACTACAGTATCACCTCCACCTCTAGTTCTTTCTTTTACACACAGTGACTTGTGGCAGAACTAATAAAATCCTGATATCTTTGAATAGAGTCCTGCTTTCCTT
This sequence comes from Psophia crepitans, assembly GCA_013399095.1. Classification (NCBI taxonomy): domain Eukaryota; kingdom Metazoa; phylum Chordata; class Aves; order Gruiformes; family Psophiidae; genus Psophia; species Psophia crepitans. The sequence continues at coordinate 254,569 of VWZZ01000289.1, read as the reverse complement.
AAAATGTGTTCCATATTCCCTTTATTTGGTGCATGTCCCAGAAGCAGTGATATGTGTTTTTTCCATTCCCTGCTTTCATTTTTACTGGGTCTCTCTGTTTCTGTATCTTTGATACGTGGCCGATTTGTTTACTTCTCCAGCCTTCAGAATGCTTTCTACATGTAAGCGGGGGCAGGGTGAGGAAGAAATGGTAGCGGTTTCGGGGAAAATGGGAAGTGAGGGGGGGGAAGACAGAGAGAGAGAGAGCCTTCTTAAAGCTCAGTGTGCTTTTACCATAGCAGCCAGAGAGTGCGAAGTCAATGACTCAGAACCCACCACCCTCCTGTCTGCTCTGCCCTTCAAAGATACTGTGGGATCAGATGGTGGGAAACCCTCCCCACCTATGCAACAACTAAAAGCAAGAGGAAGCTCATTGCTGCATGAAACCGTAGTGGGAATCTAAAGCACAGTCACCCCCCAATGTTACCAAACAGAGATACCGGGTCAGGTGTGGCACCAGTAGGATTAGCTAGAAATAAACAAATTACACCGCCCTTCACTGTTATTACAAACTGGAGCTGTGCTTGTTGATGAAGAAAGAAGTATCAGTGGGAAGCTCATGCTGGAAATTTCATCTTAACATGACTGAAAATTTGTTTGTGGTTGCCTACATGCACAAATGAAAAATTTTAAACTGAAAGACTGGCACTAGTCTAAAAAACATCCGTTAGACCTTTTTCACTGAAAATATGAAAAAAAATGGGCCAGCACATAGGTCCCATTTTTGGCAAATGCCTCAGGTAGGACCTTTACATGTCTGCTTGGTATTTAGAAACAGAAACTGCTATTTAGATGACTAGGTTGACTATGCCAATATATAAATTATCACTGAAATATCATTCTGCTTTTCTATGAGAGTTTCCCACTGTTGCAGAGCTTGGCAAAATGTTTTCAATGTACCACTGCTAATTAGCAAATAAAATCAAATCACATTATCCTGGCTCCCATAACAAGTTACCATGCACACTGGTACCCTTGCATAACCCCCGTGTTTTCATTGTCCCCTATTAGGTTAAAAATGCAGCTTATCTGTTCGTGGAAGAATACTAGAACCAGCCAGAGCTATTACCATGACGACACAGGCTAAGCGTGATAGCTCAGCACAAAAAAATGGTCATTTTTCCTTCTTCTTCTTCTTCTTGTTTTGGGGTTTCTAACAGTTTTCTCTTTCAAGATTTATTTTGCTAGCATCAGGACTCTCTGGAATGGAACTTTTCCTTTTACTTTTTAGTTTTGTCTTTGGCAGTGAAGCCGAAAATGAGTCTCAGATACAGTCTGAGCTATTAAATGGGTTAGCAGGCTGGCTTTCTGCTATGCATTTGGAGTCCCCAAAAGGTTTGTGAAATTATTATCCTGAAAAAGGTGGAGCAACTTTACAAATTTTGACCTACCGATAACTAGCTTATACTAGGAATTTCTTTTTGAGCAAGGGTGACTGCCATACTGAAAAAGAAGAAAATAAAAACATCCAGTAATACAGGTTCTTGTCTCAAAGGTCAGCAATGGCAGATGGATATTTAATGAGAAATCCTGTAGTAACTACATCTCTTTTTCTGCACAAGTGTAAATAATGAGAACGCAGCATTTAGAAGGTTGAATAAAACGAAGAGAGTGCAAAAGGTGAAACAAAAGGAAAAAATGGGGAATCAATACTTCAGCATTTAACACACATCTAGAGCTGAAAAGCTTACCGCCACATCGTTTTTCTTCTATGCTGCTGGATCGTGCCACTGATATTTCTAGAAAAATAAATAAACCGTTTATGCCAAGAAGAAAAAATATTACAGAGAACTACTAGTTTGATTAACACAGTAAGGATTTAAAAATTTATTCTACTACATTCACTCCAAATCCAAAGTAAAAAAGATTTTGACTATGTGGTAGAATTAATAAAAAGGTCCCATGACATCTACAAGTTCTTTAATTTCCCGAGCAAAAGCAGCAACATATTTTTAATTCTTGCCTCAAACGTCTCTGGAATTACAAAGATGAAGTGCACATGAAAACATTCTTTGTGGAATTTAAGTGTGTTGAGAAAGTGTTGATTTTCTCAGTAGTAGAATTAATGAGACTTTAATTACCTTGTGTTCAAATGGGCTTATTACTTCTAGAAGTCATGTCTAGCCCTAATGTGAAGAGGGAATTTATGAATCTTCAAAAAAGATGGCTGCCAATTTCATGAGTCTCAATTGTAAACTAATAAAATGTAATTCCAGCCTGTGTCCTTACCATTTTGACTTTGGAAACATTCTGAATAAACATTGAGTAAAAACTGTGAGCAATCGAGTTTTCCCACTCTTTACTTCAGAACCATGGCTTCTGTGAGGGGAAGTGCTGCCTGACGAATCCCTTGAACCTCTCTGAAAGGGTCAACGATCATGTGGATATGGGTGGGGTAACTGACACAGTCTGCCTGGATTTCAAAAAAAAGCTTTTAAGTTCTTAGTTAAAGGCTTTCCAAGCAACAAATCAGATGAGGGAAAAGATAGAAAACAGGGTAGTACTATGTGCCCAGGTCTTACAATGGAGGAAGGCTACCACTTCTGCAGGGACACAGGCTTTTCAGCAAAGATCTAGAAAAGTAGGAGGCAAATGTGGTTTTTGTTTTTGCTGATGATATGAAGTTAAGGTAGCATGGGCAAGGGCTTGCTGTGAAGAGCTGCAGAAGTGCCTTACAAAATGAGGCAATAAAATAACAAATGAAACAAAATGTAGATCAGTGTAAAGCAATAAGCAATATATACAGTGAAAAGCAATACTAGCTTCACATATAAAATGATGGGCTGTGAGCTGACCATTACTACTCGTGAGTGATACCAGGCGAGTTATGACAAATTGTTCCATGAAAATATCAGCTTAGTGTTCAGAAGCAATCAAAAAGGCAAACCAAATGGAAAGGTACCACCAAGAAAGCAATGGTGAATAGGACAGGCTATCAGCATTATGGCACTTCACAAATCTAGTGTTGTCCTCATGGAGCTGTGAGCAGCTCTGGTTTTTCCATCTAAGAATGTCTCTTGTAGAACTAGAAAACAGACTTGAGAAGGGCAGCAATGATGGCCACAGGTAGGCAATAGCTTCTGTATTAGGAATGAACAGAGTAGGCTCTCCAGTTCACCACCAGAAGATGATCCATATGCAGCTACTGCTAAGGGGAGCACAATTTTTTACCTTTCTTCACATGCTAAATTAATACTATTTTCAAAATAAGAAAGTATCAGACCTGACAGAACAGTATTCTCTGTGACAGTTAAAGGCTGAGAGCATATTTTGTCTGCCTGGGACCATTAATTCACAATCCAAACAAAAAGTAGAAAAAACTGTACCAGAAAACCATGAAGCTCTGCAAGGTAATGTTGGTAAGGACTAACTCTGGAAACACAGCAGCAGCAATGACGAGAAAGAGTCATTTCTGCACTCTGCCAGAATCACTTTATATACTAAGTTCTGCAGAGGAGCAGACCTAAGGTAAGCAGGAGGAGACAACACAAGGGTGGACGTGCCAGCACACTAGCTGAGGAAAGATGGGAAGTGAATTAGAAAAAAAGAGATCAGGAAGGAAGGAAGGAGAGACCTCTGAGCTGGAGGACCTGGAGGAGTGAAAGCAGGCTAAGCCATCCTAAGCAAGCAGGCTAGTTTGCCTAAGGTGAGCGTAATGGGCTTGACCTTATCTGCTGTGATACAGGTAATTTGAAGAGGAGTGGCAAACAAACCAGAAGGTCGAGAGAAGAGGTGGCTCATTTCAGATTCTGAAAATGCCTACTTTCCAAAACAAGATGTAGAGCTTATATTGGATTAAGCAGGGGATTCACAGAATGTGAATATTAATGGAGCTGTTCCAAAGCCTGAGAAAAAGGGGAAAATACAATGTGGGAGTTTTTGCTTTTACACTGACATTTTTCACATTGGTTTTGGAGGAAAAAACAGTATTTGGGAGTGAAAGCATTATGCACCATCCATAAAAACAGTATTTAAATTTGCCGATTTTTTTTGTTATATTGTACTATATTGTACCGCATAATCACAGAAAAAAAGGTTGCTGCACTGGGTAAACAAAATTACATTTCAAATGATACATTAAAATGTAAATTTCTCTGTCTGTGAATAGACTGCTAGCTTTTTTAATGTACACAGGCGGAAAGATAACAGCAATGCAATGTGGCCACCCATACTGTTTTGTGGATTTAAATGACTGCTGTGATTTATTTAAAAAAAAAAAGTACAGCCATGGGTTTCAACAAATGCTATAGAATAATACATGATGTGACTACCCATCAGGTATTTAGTGATCATGGGGGAGCAATGAACCTGAAACACAGTTAATAGTATTTACCTTTCTAAATAGTTATTAATTTCAGGGACTCTGTGAAATGATTTCCAGATTAACTGCCAGAGCACTCACTTCTGTTCATGCAAAACACAAAACCTAGAGCAACGTTTCTCTAATAATCTCCAGGTCTCAAAAAATACTAGCATTGCAGTAAAAAGCAGACTACTACTCCTAGCTTTCTGTAGTCATCCCTGCAGCCTGCTATCAAGCAGGACGGGAGGGACCTGCAGAATGCTGTGACAGTGACTAACCAAAGTCCCAGGCGGTGACAGTAGGGACAGCCCCACAGCGCTCAGTGCCATGGGGCAGATTTTCGTGAAAACACCAGACCTAACAACATCGGCTTTACACAGTAGACCAACGCAGTCTGGGACAGCACTGCCCCTCGCTCCGGAAACGCTGAGAGATTTCCCTAAACCGTCATGGAGCAGGCTGACCTCACCTGGTATAACGTTAGAGTCCAAAGCACAGGCTCGGGTCTCTGTGGTGTTGCCCGTGCACTGAGTGCCCACAGGAAACAAAATGATGCACTGACGGACGCGGAACTGGAAGCCAGACGAGTCGCAGTCGGACCACTCGGACCACTCGGACCAGCTGTCTGCAACAGGCAGAGAGGGACACACAGGCAGACGCTGCGATTAAATGCTCCAAGTACATCAATTGAGAGAGAAACAGCCTGTATTATGACAGAAGGCCTCATCCCCAGATACCACCAAGTAGCGGAGGACAGCTCTTTTCATTGTGATTAAAAAAAAAAAAAAAAGAGGCAGTTCAGCATTGCTAGAAGTCTCTGAAATGCAGAGTGTGACGGTAAATTTGTCACAGGTGTATTATGGCTTTGGCACGGCCTTCGTGGGTGGAAGTGAGAAGCCAGAGGGATTTTGCCGCGGTGATTGAAAGTGCTGTGGAGTTAATTCCAGTCTAGGTCGTTAGGGAGGACAATGACACTGTCTTTTTTTATGTACCTGACAAGTAGCAACAAGAGCTACAAGAGTAAGTATTCCAGGTCTGAAACAGGATGCTTCTTTAACTATATAAATTGTAATATCTTGCTGATACTTTTTTCTTTTTTTTTTCCTTTTGTTATTTCAGGTCCATTTCTTTGCTGTAGATTGAAGAGATCTCATCAACTATTCTCACCTTCTCTTCCCCATTCAGTTCATTATCACTTCTTATTGTTTTTCTATATTTCTTTCTCTGCCTATGCAGTTTTGATTAAGACATTTCTATTTCCTGCCTGTGTGATCTCAGAATACTTCCCTTAAATGAAGCGATTTGATATCATTCCCATGAGATGCTGTGAGTTTACTGAGCTCATCTTTCTTACAATTCAAGCACAAGGATTGTCTTCATAGGAGTCTTCTGAGTTTGGCAAGTAAAGACAATGCTCAGTTCAACATTCTTCTTTCTTCTGTCAGCTTTCCCACTGAGATAGGTCTTATGATTTTGATACGGAATAAACAGTCCTGCTATCCCAAACCAAGTTTGTTTCTACTTCAAAATTTTAATTGATTTTATGCCAATATGAAGTGAATTTATAAATTCCATTTCACTTCAAATAAAAAAGTATATATTAACCTAATTTTGTTTCAAGTTAGATGGAAGAGCATTAACATTTGTGAATAAATTGGAAAATTCATGAAGCTTTTGTATGCTTTTTGTGGATCAGGTGGAAAGTCAGGAAAGTCTTATGCTGGTTTTGGCCCCTTTCAACACATTGTATAAATCCAGCATACAAGATTCACATTTACTCATTACTTTCCCCTTGGCCATAGAGGAAGAAGTTAAAACTCTCAACCGTCTAAAATTTAACAGATTCCAGCAGGAATATCTGAGATTGCAGTCTTGAAAATGCCAAGCAATAGATGCTTCCTATGACAGTGTTGGACATTCCCTTCCTAACCAATAGCATGGTAAAAAGAAATGGATGGAGGAGACTGACATAATTTTAGCACAGAAAATCTCAAGCAGTGGTCCTGGGACCATTTCAAGACAGCAGGAGAGTCCTGGTTAGAGCCAGCAGCAATCAGTGCCAGCAGTCTGTGGTTCAGATGCACATCATCGCTTATGGAGTTGTTCATAAAACAGATTTATTCAGCAGCACAGGTAAGAACCTGGATACTGGTATTTATGAACATTTAGCAACTGTCTGGATGGGGCCTCCTTTGAGCAACTGGCCAAATACCTTGACATAAGCAGCTGATGTTTAACAGTAGGATCTCATTATTGTTAGGAGTAGGAACACTCAGCTCAGTCCTTTGGCTCTTCTGTTTCCTAAGAGAGATCCTGGGAGGGCCTCATCTGCAGAGTGGGTAGTAGGAGCATGGAGGAAGATGACATAATGTAGTTGGATCCTAATTCAGAGGGGTAGGATTGCTGAGGTGGGAGTCAAGCACATGGACAGACTTCTTCCTGCTTATACAGTGTGGCACATCCAGGAGCTGCTGTTGTCACAGCCAGTGTCAGCTGCTGGACCTAAGTAAACTAAGTACATGGACCCTTACCTTAAATATTTAGTAACAATAAAGCCGTATTTACATTCAACTTTAAAGGAATGCTGCTCACTACAAATCTTGGCCCAGTTCTCTCTCAGTGGCAGAGAGCATGCTTAAGCCAAAGCCAATACTCTCACCCATGTCTGGTATAATTGGGATATATGCAGCAGTTACCAAAATGCTTGTGAGCATCCTAAATGCAGCTTGTTGGGTGGTGAACTTGTTTTGTCCAATGTGCCTTTGGCCCACCAGGTTCCTTGCTGAAGGAGCTACATCCTACATAAAATACGAACCTCAGAGCATGCATAGATCATGCCAGGTCACATATTGGTGACTGGGCAAGGTTGCTGTTTCAGCCTGCCCTTCAGGGGTCCCATAAAAGACACTATGTGCATGGGGACCTTCCCCCATGTACGACACAGGACATCTCCCTCCCATCCTGAGTCCCATGGTGCAGCCAGGCGCTACAACACAGGTAGTCAGTGGGTCTGGTGCCATGCTGACCATCTCCATCTGGCACACAGAACCACAGAAGAGGAGAGAGAGGACATCAGTGCAAGTGTGAGAGGGATAGATGTCCCTGCAATAGTGGATCCTGGTGGATCCACAGTGGAACCTGTGTTTTGAGGAGTTGCCACTGTTGGGACCCCAGACAGTGACACAGAAGTAAGGCACCCAAGACTGACAGATGTATCATTTCAAACCAGCAGACCCACTCTTTGTGGAGCCACTATCGCTGCCATCACAGAGATGTTGAACCCACAGCTTTTGCATGCACTTCTACAGACTCAGTTATCCTGCCTCATCCCTTTGGTTTCTTTATCTTCAAAGTACCTGAGGCTCTCCTGCACCTCAGGCAGGCTCCTCTCAACTTGCTCCTCAGTTCTTTGCAAAAGTCATGGGAATGGAAAAGAGAGCATGGACTGGAGAGGTGTTTAATCTGGAACTGCGTTTCACCTCTAACACAGCAAGGCTTACTCAGATGCCATGTCTTCTTCCTACAGAATCTTGGCTGGACTTTGAAATCCGGTTAAGTCCAAGCAGTTCCTGAAAGATCCCTTGGTGAAAAAGGCACCTCAGAAAAATGAGGCCACCAGTCTGTAAGATTATAAATTTCTTTCATGCAGAACTACACCATCATTTATAAATGTTCAGCTGCATTACCCATTATTTGCATGTGTGAGTTAGCAATTCAAGGACAGAATATATTTTCTCCTCTTACAGCAGCAGTAAATACTTTAGGTGTAAAATACTGTTTTATTCAGTACATTACCAACATCATTGCAACCGATTACACTTACTGATAAGCAGCCTATAAACCACTACCGATCAATAGTGCAGCACTTCCATTCATATTAATGTGACTGCACTTGGACAAATTAAAAGAAAAAACACAAACGTGATAGAGCTTTTAAATTTAAAGATGACAAAAACTGATGTATTTTGCAGACACAAGTCTGTTACTTTCTTTTAAGTGCATACACTTGCAGTTGGAATTGCCATTAACCCTCCATAGTCTCAAGAAATCCTTAGTATCAGGATTCCAGAAATTTGAGTTTTCTGCTATTTTTATTTGGCTGAAAAAGTACTGTTTCAAATGCCAAGAAATCTTTGCTCTTTTCATAACTTAAGTTATAAATAATTCCCATTTTTGAATATGCCTTTCTGTGTTGGTTCTTCTTAGATTCCAAGAGTCAGTACTATTCCCTTCTTAAATTAAACATGTCACTCAAGCAGTGAATGTCACCAATGGTACTTCCAGATCTGCACAAGGAAAAATCACTGGCCACATGATCCTCACTACAAGAAAATGGCTCTGTAGGGATGCAGGAGTCTGTCCAAACTTGACATGTGTAGCACTGCAGTTATTTTTGTCCCATACCAATGTGAAATACGAGCAGTAAAAAAAAGTTTTGAAATTTACATTGTAAACATGAGGCAAGGGCCATTCTCAGCTAGTTGATGATGTGCTGTTTCAAAATCCTATGGCAAATTTTCAGTGAGATTGAAATATTAATAAAACATCACATAATGTGAAATATACACTTCACCCTCTGAAATTTTATTGCTTTATAAAGGTTTTCACTTTCTTCAGCGAAAATGAAACCAACCTCTTCCTCCTCCACCTCCAATCTATTCCAAAATTTGAGTAACAAGGAGGTCAAAATAAGATGAAAAGATATTTATAAATGTTTGCAAACTGTCATTTCTAGAGAAATGGCAGGAGAAAATAAATGCACAACAAGAGAAATAGCTGCAATATGAGCGCAAAGAATGCACCAGTTCTGACCTTTTAAAGATGCCTTAAGGATCCCAAGGCAGCTATGTAACTCCTACATACAAATGTACACTGTTTGTCTTGCAAAATCAAATCATCAACTGATTTCTGTGTTTGGGGTTTTTTAAACACAATACAGAGCGTTGCATCTGCTTTAATTTTGACAAAGTAGGTACTTCTATTCTGCTGCAAGACACACAGTGCCTAGAAAAGGAAATTAGCTTAAATTGTAGTATAGCACAGGTAATAGGATCCATAAATTCAAACTCATGGGGCTTGTGCCTTCACATGCAGAGCCTCATCATATGAGTGGAAAACTTTTGCTATGAAGCCTAGGAGCTCTAACTGAAGCAAGTAATGCAATTTGGCGTCAGAGTTGCTTACTTCCTTTTGCTGTTGCCTGTAATCCATTGATCAGTAATAAATAAAAACGGATTTTCCCACTGGCTTTTCACCAATTATTTTATCTGGTTTTATCTGGTTTTACTTTCTACTTCTCACTTAAATTTCATTTTAAAAATGAGTTTCCTTTAATATGGGTCTAAAGGCAGAGTCAAAGCTACGGAAAAAGTCATAATCCATAATACGTACAACTAGCAGAAGTGCTGAGACATTTCATTTACTAAGTACTCCACAGTCATTTAAAAAGATGAAGTCTCTGCTCCTTAACATCCCAAGTTGAGGAAGATATTTTATGAAGAGCATTAAGGCTTGCTCTGTGTTTTATATGAAAACAGGACAAACGTTATCTACTTGAAGGACCTTGTGATAACACATGTTGAATATTAACGTCAGCAATATGCTTGCTGCAAATGTTTAGTGTTATAACAGATGTACTTCATCATGATATTGTTATTAAAAGTCCCCCAGGCCGTTTGTATGATCCACTTCAAACATTATACAATTTCAGTTTACCCAGACCTGGAACCTGGTAACTACAATTTTAATTTTTAAAGAGGGAGGGAGGAGGTGGTGTCCTGTAGGTTATATCCTGCTATGACTTGATTTACTGTGATTGTAGCATGGAAGAGCTGATTATGCACTTAATAAGAGAGAGAAATTATTTGCTCCTAAATAATAGATCAAGGAGCATTATGTTGCCGAACTGTGAATGTCTTATTCTGTGGCACATAAACCACAAAGCTGCATGGGCAGATTTGGCATACCTGGACACGGCTGTGTGTTGCAGAGTGCTTCTTCGGTGTGTAGTCCAAGGCAGATATCTCCTCCATATGCTGGGGCTGGGTTTGTGCAGGAGCGGGTTCTCATATAATGCCCTCCTCCACAAGTTGCTGAGCACTTTGACCAAGATGACCAACAAGACCAGCCTCCATCCACTGAAAAGACACAAAATATCATATTGTTCCTAGTTAATGTGTGACATGACATAGTTCAACCCATCTTTCTCATGTTCTGTGGATATAATTCATGGCCTACTGAAATTATTGAGCATTTTATGTGTCACTGAACATAGGCTTACAAATTTAATCTTTCCACCAATAAATTTAATTTACATATTTTAAAAATCCCTGGTACACTGGGAAACCTAATGAAGTTACTCATCCATATAAGACATTTTCAGTGTGTACCACAACTTCTTTAAGGCCAAAACTCAACTCTTCTCTTCTCTTCTCTTCTCTTCTCTTCTCTTCTCTTCTCTTCTCTTCTCTTCTCTTCTCTTCTCTTTTCTCTTCTCTTCTCCCCTCCCCTCCCCTCTTCCATTTGCTTTTCTTCCATTCTCTGCTCTTTTCTTCCCTTTTCTTTCCTTCTGAAGAAATTAAATACCAAAGCTTGTTTAGCAGAAGTATTATAAGCTCAGAGCAATTTTTTATTAATGAAATAAAACCTAGCCCAATAACATTAATGGAGGAATCTCGATTTTGTTTTGCAACCCAGGTGAGATTGCCTTAACCCTACAGTCCATTTCAATTGATCTAACACAGTTGTAGGGTTTGAGGGGCCAATATAATGTTAGAGTCTTCATGCAGCTCTAGCATAGATGCCAGCAGCAGAACAGTGGTAATAATTCAAAAAAGCCACAGGCAAATGACAAAAATGGAGTTGCCACTTAAAGTTTCAAACACAGGTTCTCGAAGAGTAACTTTCCCCTCCCTCCCATTAGTATTTACTAATTTAAGTACATCAAACTGTTCTCCAGTCTGAATTTTCACAAAGTTCCTCTGAAACATAAGCTGTATCTCACGGGAGTCCCATTTGTCAGATGGCTTTCGACACGTGGCCACTAGACAAGATTCTAATGAAAGCTCACCTCTTTGCCTGCCCTAGACTGGCTCCCCTGCAGCCTCTGTTCTTAAAGCTGCTGCTCCAGGATGTATTTCTGGCATTTATGGCCATATTGCAGCCCATCTGCCAAAGGCTTCCTATCTGCGGCCACATGACAAAGTCAGATGTACTTCTCCCAGGGACAGCATTGCCTCCACAAAGAGTCTCACTATTTTGTTCACCTCTCATTTTTTTGGGGGGAGGGGAAAAAAAAAGCAACAAACCCCCTAAACTTTCAAAATTTTCATATCCTACAAAAATATATTTCTTTTCAAACCTCTATTTAAAGCGTCATCGCTTGCTTTCTTAATACTTAATACTTACTTAGGACACAATTTGCCATGACTGCAACTGATTGAAAGAAACAGTCTGTAGTTCAATGGACACTAACAGATGAGACCCTAACTATAACAAAGGCAGTGTGCAGGAAAGTTTTGTTTTACGACAGGGCCTTAAATTGAGCAGAAGTTTCACCTTTTTTCCTCCCGTCACTCTCAGCAGCAGTGGGCATTTTACCACACAAGACAGAAACTCATTATTGCCTTCTTTTAAAAATACTAGGTAAGTACACATTTTCTGTGCACAGTTTTTACAGTGCACTCACTTAAGATATTCCTTGTAAGACTTTACTTCATGGTGTGTTGAAACAATGATTGTCACTGAAGTCTCCGAAACATTCATCCAGCATTGCACAATGACTCCTTTTGATCTTTTCTGTTCAATTAATCAAACAGCCTTTCAAGGATTAAACCAGTTTCCACTGGTTTATTGAAATGCTATTCCATAATTATCTCTTACAAACAAAAGGAGGTTGCAATTCTGAAAAAAAAAATATTACAATGAATATATCTGTGCAGTAGTTGCATTTAAAAAATTACTCATTTTGTTTTGGTAGTATTGTATATCACAGATTTACTTGATGAGTTGTGTAGAATGATTTCTATGCAAAGGCTGCAACAGTGAGAAAATGAGCCAGGAGAATGTGGTTATTTTGATATTAAAACCTATACCTGCATATTTGAATGTAATTTCAGATACAGCATACCCTCAGGTTCTCAACTGCTAATCAAACAGCTAATTCACTAGTGCATACCTAAGGGTATTAACTAATCTTGTAAGTGAAGTTGTTGAATATATAACATTCTATTCTCTGCATTGTTTGCAACATTATCTATAAATCAAGTAAGCATGGAGTTGGCATCTCCCTGCTAAGAACAATAGTTGTAAAAACTTTTGCAAGTAATGTATCTGGCCCCTGAATAGCCAGATTGGACAGACAGGATTTGTGGAATTTGGTGCTATATCCCAAGTATGTAATTTAAATAAATTATTTCCATTATTAAGGAATTCAATGGTTGCTACATTTTTTCCCAGGATATATTTATCAGCCAAATCATCTAGCTGTATGGATGTATGAGAGAGTTTTATACCACCTATCATAAATAAATACTGCATCTCAGTAGAGTGCTTGACTTGTTCTCTTATTCATATAGTCACTGCAAAACAAATATGTCTTTTTGCCTGAGATAACTCTGTTAATGTAGTATTATGCAAGCTCATATCTAAGAAAGCCAGAGGTTATTTGTCTTCGGTGCAGGTGAAATATACTGTGCAATTTTTATGACAATTTCAAGACATGGTATCTTTTATTCAGAACTTGGCTCTTTTTTTAAAAAAAAAAGTCAAATGAAAGCAGGAGCTGTTGCCTAAGCTAATCATTTCATGCAATATTAAGCCTTTACCTTTCCAGATACTCCTTTTTTTCCTCTTTTTTTTTATTTAAAATAATCCTTGACTAGCTCAAATGAATAATCAGAGGCATTCCTGCTGCAGTGTATAGACCTCCATGAAACAGAATGACATCCTGAGATTGCCTAGGCAGAAGATAAATTGTCTGCAAACATTACCTGTGGCTTGTTCACTGTAATGGAGACAGTGACTCACAACACTGTCTACTTAATTTTCAGTGGAACAGGATGAGAATTACCAATGCGCATGCATTTGTAACTGCTATCTGCCATCTATCTATGGGTGGCCGAGAACACCGAGACCACTGTGACATCCAGGAATGTCACCACGTTCCACAACTGCAGTGATCACAGCTGTAGTGTAAGACTTCAGATGTAAAGGGAGAAGAAGGTCTGGAGAAGATGGGAAAGGACAGCCATAATATAATAGACAACGTTAGATTTGATCATGGTTGAGCTGGACAGTCTAATTTTAACTGTTTTTCTTAGCGCCTATTTACTGACAGGCTGCCATCCTAAATCTCTAGACCTTTCAAGGACTATCATAACTACCTCTTTTATTTGTCCCCAGAACTTTTGCTTCTCAGCAACAGAGGATGATAAAGCATCATGGTTAAATAAGATCAAAGGAGTGGGTATTTACTGCTTGAGTTTTTACAGGACCTAAATAGAGCTCTGTGGTTTCTTTCATCTTTCTTTAAAGTTGCCTAGCAACACCGCACCATCTGGGGTTTTTTTTTTTTCTTTTCTTTTTTCCTTTTGTGATGGAGTCCTTAATGTTATTTTTGCTTCTTATAGGAGGAAAAATACACAGCTGCAAGGAAAGTTCCAGTCACTACAGTTTATTTACATAGCTTTTGGACAAAAGAAATTTGTTAAAGCAGTTCCACAATGAAAGATACAAAGAGTCTTTACAGTTTCTGACAATTACTGAGGTTGCCCCCTTTTGGAAGAAGGCACCCTTCAGCTAGCAGGGTACTCTCAAACAATTCTCTTTCCTTTGTTGTAGAGCAAACAACTTTTTGCCTACTGGCTGTTGCTGTGGTTAATAAATATTTCTTCACTTAAATGAAAAAAACCAAACCCAAAACATAGGGAAGAAGATGTACTAGGGAGAAACAGTGTACAGAAATGGGATCTCCTGGGGACATGACAAAACATCCACGCTACTGGAGATTTTCCAAGAGGCAATTAAGTAAACTGGATACCCTGCTATACACTTTGGGTTTTACAAGGAAGTGGAAGGAAGCGTGGGCAGACACACTGACCTCACCTGCTTTCATGAGAACACAGATAGCATTGCAGGCCCTTCCATATACTGTCTGGTCTCATTTCAAATGTAAACAACCAAAGAAAAAAAATCTTTGCATCTCTGGGTTTTTTTGGTGTATGCCTTTAGGTTTACTTTTCATATTCATCTTTTTGAAAGCGTAGCAAAAGAGAATAAAAAGTTCTGAGAGGTTAGTGTTTTCTATATGCATTAAGAAGTATAAAAAGAGGGACATGAGTCCTTTCCACCCACAGAAATGCAGATGGTGTGCTTCCCAGTGGCTGAATAAAAGTTAAATCCAGAGACACTGGGTGTTGGGCAGCCTACAAACCCAAGAGAGTACTGCTGCCTTCCAGACACCTGGGGATCACCCCATTCCACTTCACTTAGTTTACTGCTTTTCCTAATCCTGTGGGATATTGCTACATGTTTCAGTGTGGGAAAGAAGTTTTACATCACCGTTTGCAAAGGCAAAGTCTTTTTTCTGTGATGCTACAGATAGCTTTTATTCATAAAAGCAATACTGGATGAAAGAAACAGTCAACATAGTGCAGTGCAGAAACACGGAAGGCAAATGAATACTTCTAAGGAAAGTACAACTACAAAATTTAAAGATCGACGTGGGTTTAAGTCTGTAACTGAGACTTAAGTTAGAAAAGCAACAGTTGCTTCCAAAGGCAGTCCAGCCCCCTCCTCACTAGCTACAGAAGCAGCCTAGAGAGATCAATGCATGTGGAGAGATGGGCTTCAGCAGCCTGAGAGACAAGTTTCATTGGATCAGAGCACTTTTTCCTCCTTGATTTAGGAAATTACTGCAGGATAAATTTTATCTGTTTCTCTAAATATATTCCTATTCCCTTGAGGCCAAGTATGACTGCAAGGGAAAAAAAAGGAAAAAAAAATAAAAGCAGTAATGAAGAAAAAAACAACAAGCAATAACTGGCTTTAGGGGATGCATAAATAACTTCAACAGTCTTTCAGAGAGTTTTGTATATCTGAAACTCTTTATTTTTATTAGCACATTTGGTGATATACTACTCGGTTCTTCTCAGCCAAAATGTCATAACTAAACCAAACTAAAACTACTATAACAAAAATTTGAAGTTGATACGACCTCAAATTTGGTCATGAAGTATCAGAATTTCAAATCTGAGAGACAGCAACTGTCCATTCCTTCTGATCCATCACTGTGCTCTGAGGAGAAGAGGGAACAGGGACAAAGGTTGCCCAGGGAGGTGGTGGAGTCACCGTCCCTGAGGGTGTTTAAGGAAAGGTTAGATGTGGTACTTAGGGACGTGGTTTAGTGGGTAATAGGTGGTGGGGGGATGGTTGGACTAGATGATCCTTCAGGTCACTTCCAACCTTAACGATTCTATTCTATTCTATTCTATTCCTGTAGCTTGTGCTACTCAATGGCGCCCATGAATTCCTTACGTTTAGTTACTATTATTTTCAGGCAAACAAAATCTTTTAGTTAGTAAATTCCTGTAATTTTTGTAAATCAGCAGAATTTACCATTCAAACAATGCTTCTCTTCATCATCTATTTTTCTTCATAACGTAATTATCTTGAAAGTCCCCAAGGATAACAAAACCCTACTATGTCTGATTATAGATTCCTTGCCATATTGACCACGTATTAGTAACTCAAAGAAAACAGAAATGTCAGTGAGTATTCACAGATCCTTTCCATAGTTATTGAGGCTGTTCAGTGCTTGCCAGCTCAACTCTGAGCCATAAAAAAGGGACCTGAGGCACAGGGCCAAAGCATAATTTGCTAGTGCAAGACAATAGTGCAAATTCTTCTGTTCCTTAAAGCAGTTTGGCCACATGGAAACTGAGTACTGCGAACAGGCTTTATCCTACACTTACTCCCAAACTATTTTTGCACATTATTTGAGAGAGTGCTAACTAGTCGAAGGCAAAATTGTATGAGGGATCATTCTAAAACTTGTACAATACAGACAAATCATATTCCGGGGCCTGGGTACAATTTCAGGCAATTTTCTGGCACTGTTCAATTTATTATTATATATTCAGCCTTCAAATACTATGAACAAAAAGTAATCTGTCCAGTGACTGCTATCAATCCACGTGTCAGTGGACCATTTACTTTTCTACTATCTGTGGGAAAAACTTCCCTGTTTCTCTCTCCCCTGAAGGCTCAAGAAAGATTTAATAGTAGCTGCTGAAGGCAGGTTCTAGATGGCTTCAGTATTTTTTTTTTGTTTTAATGTTGTGGAATCCTGCAGCATATTTAACTATAAATTACTGGCTATTAATATATTAATAAGTATATTTAAAATGATGCTGTGAGACACTTAACCAGACAAGAGAACCTTGTACAGTCAGTGATTGCTCCATGGGCTTTTTGTGTCAGTTCTGCAGAGCACTTAATACCTTCCAGGATGACACTGAGCCCAGATTAATTGATTTAGAAGCATGAAGTCCTATTGACTTTCAGCATGACTTAAGCACTGCTCAGTATATTTATCACTCATCTTTGTCAGCAGTTTACATCATAAGGGGTTGATCCTGTCTGCAATAAGCAGAACAGGGAGCAAAGCAGAACCTGAAGCAGGATGGCTTCTTTATGTCTGCCATGTCACTCCTTACTACTAATACCAACATTTCTGAAAGGCTAATGACTGGACTGGATTGTAACTAAATGGTTCTGTGTCAGTAGGGAGCAGGTGAAGCTGTCCTTACCCTAAAGAAGCTCGGGTAAATCTTGGAAGGCATCACATTCTTCGTTTTTATATTCTTCATTTGTATTTCTAATACTATGGCCATTACTTTCAGGTTGAGGTCAGAACAAAATCTCCTCGCATTCCTCAGTCTTTCTGTCTGCACTTCACTTATTTACATGGGCAAGAATGAACTACGCACAGTGCTTGCGTAAAGTTTTCTCCTCGATGCTCCACACTGACAAGAAGGACCTGACATGTTTACTCCTACTTTGTCCCTGCAACTCTATCTACAGCCTAGTCCATGTGAGGAGATCTGCACCTACACCAGCCTTTCTCATAAACATCTTCAAGAGCTGTGTGATCAAAGCCTAACACGGATATTTTAGAAACTGACTTAGATAGCTAGGGTAAGAACAACTTTACATAGCTGTACTAAATATAAGCACCCAGTAAATGAAATCCAGTCCCTAACACAGTGGTTAACAAGAAGGCTGAAAATTGTTCTAACCACGGTTTCTCTTCCTGGCTGCTCTCTGTGACCCTACTGTGGGGTTTGCCAGCTTTGCACGTGTGGGCAGGGAGCAAAAGCTCTTCACCCATGTATTGTTTATGTCTCCCCTTTCTTGATGAGGTCTCATAAATGTCAATCTAATAGATGTTCATGTTTACCCACCAATTTAACTTTTTGTGACTTTCAACAAAAATTGAGAGAATTCAATTTCATCAGTATGCATCTCCAATAAAAATTTATTCCCTTCCTACAAATTTATAATCAGGTCTAATTTATGGATAAACCTTATACTGAGATAATTTTTTACTCTCCCATATCTTAAAGAAAAAAAAAAACCAATTACATCTACTGCTTGCAATGTTTTCCCTTCAGATTTATCTGAGATCTGACTTAGCCCTTTACATTTCTTTTTAATTATTGGCAAACAGTAGTTCTGTAGCTGAGGAACTTTGTGATTCCTCACAGGCTACCATATATCTAAATACTTCATTCAAGCTCTTTAGCCTTATTGAAATTTGCTTTGCACTAAAAACAAAAATGAATCTTGTCTCTGAAGAAAGTTGTTAGGTATATCAAGACACCTCTTCTTGCTTCAGAAAGGCCCACCACAGTTTATATTAACAGATCTTTAGAAATATTTTCAAATCCAGAGACAGCAGAAGAGGGAATAATTTTTACAGAAAGCACAATTTCAAGTTCTGCCTTACAACTTCATGTATTTGAGTTTTGGGTATTGGCTATCTCATAAACAACAAGGGCCTCTACATCAAACTTATCTCTGCATAACTGTCTGTTTCACTGGTAATCTTCAGATCCACACCTGAATAAATGCCAAAAACTTCAAGTCTCCAATAATAAAATATGCATCACTGTTATACATAATTAATACAATTAAAGATGTATGAAAACTTATTTCTAAATGTATTTGTTGATACTGGAAATAACTGAGTCTCTCAGTCATTATTATTCTTCCTCTCTACCATTTCTTACCTTGAATTCTTTCTTCCTATTCCAATTGCATTATTTTCTTCATGTTTCTCCCATGTCCTTCCCCTTTCTTTTTCCACAAAGCCTCTGCAAAGCTCAAAAGTCTTTGAATTTGGATGTCTGTTTTATGCATGGTGAGAGGTGACTGAAACCAAGGGGTTTTTTTCCTCAAATGTCTGAGATACAACAATGATTTATAACCTAAAGTAGTTTCTTGAAAATATATATTCTACCTGTAATCCTTTTTATAGAAACATAAAACAACTTTCAATGAAGGTGAAGCTCAAGATTCCAAGAACAATCTTTATGGCCTACTTGAGTTACCATTTAGTTTGGTGGTCAGTCCTGAAATACTTTTGCTGGAGGCTCTACACTCAAAAGCTAGCACAGATTTAATGCCAGTAACAACTGTGATGATAATGGTATTTTGAGTCTAAATGAAGACTAAGCCAGATTTATCATGTCTTTTTTTCTCTTGTGTTTACTTACTAAAATTATCCTTTTTTTACAGTCAAAGTCTTACAAGTGAAAAAAGACACAGCCTTTAATACTGTTAATGACAAACTGATTGACATCTCATGCGAATCTTACCCAAATCCATTTATTTTATAAAGGTAAATTTGAGTTGTAGTTTATTCAAAAACCAAAACAAACCCCAAACCCACCAACTAAAAAAAAACCCCACCCCCTAAACAACAAACCAACTATTGCAAGATATAGCCTTGAAGACGAGTTATTTTATTTCCACATACTTCTCTCATTTAATTTGACTCTTACCTGGACAAGGCAAAATGTTGCATTCCTGATACTCTAGAGATGGGCCGAGGCAAGGAAGTCCCCCGTACTTGGGCTCAGGATTGCTGCAGACCCGTTTGCGATTCCGTATACCTCTACTGCAGTCACGACTGCACTGAGACCATGGAGACCAGGGTGACCAGGCACCATTGATGGTATGAGCAGAATATCGTCCAGAACGCAAGAAATCCCCTGACAATCCTAATAAGATAAGGATTGGAAAAAAAAACAAACCAAACAACTTAATTAAAACAGTATCTCACCCCAAAATAACCTTTTCCTCTTCAAATTTCCTCCTAGGCTTCTGATAGTAATATGACCAGAAGGGTCTTGTCCTTTAGTCTCACAGTCCAAACTCTAGTTTTATCTCAAGAATCTCTTCCATCTTAGAAATTCCATAATCACTCTCACAGAACTATACGCAAGACTTGGATCCAACTCTTTAGTTATAGTTTTACAGCTGCATTGACTGAACTGAAGTAAATTTATTCCACCGGAGGATAACAAAAATTCTCTCTCTCTTGCACAGGAATTATCATCAGAAAAGGTCCAAATACATTACATGGGTACTATTGCCTCTGTTTTAGAAGCAGAAGGTGGCACAGAAGACGAGACTGAACTTTGACCACTCATTGAGCCAGGTCTCCTGGTTCTATTGCAGGGCTCTGCTCACTTCATCTACCCAGCCTGTCTCCACTAGTGCCTGCTGTGCCCAGAGGCTCATGGGTGTGCTGCAGACAAATGCACTGTACTTATCCTAACCATAGTCAGACTTCAGATAGCATACAGCGAGACTGCTCTTTTGTGAAGAGCGATGTTTTGCCACTTTAAAAAACATTTTATTTTCTACTGAGTTGAAGAGTTCTAAGACACATGTAAACTATGAAAATCAGCTTTTTGGAGACACACACAATAGAATAGTTCCTTCTTAAAATAACCATCTGGCAAGCGGGAAGCATCTTTTCTAAGTGAGTTTAGTACTGAGAAAAAGCATTAGATTAAACATCGATGGAGACTGAAGTCCACTATTTATTAGTGAAAGGGGAACACACAGAATTCTGTTCAGAGCATACAACCAGTATGCCTCCATGTAGCCCTGAGTGAATTTCTAATAATCTGCAGTTAATTTGACTATCTTTTTCACTTCCAGTCTTTGTCTTGCATGGAAAGACTCCCTCAGCTGTAGTCAGCAGAACACTAAACTCACTCTCAAGCTGTAGCATTACCTCTAAGTATCGCTACTAAGCATCTCCAGCAACACTACTGGGATTTCCTACTGTTGCCAAAGCAGTTCACCTTCCCCAGCGCGAGCATCACTGGAAACTCTGTGATCGATGGACCACTAACTGCTGCTTTTATTACAAGCACTTATTTAAGTAGTTGCAATGAAAGAAGGTTTCATGAATGGTACTTATAACAGCAGAGGATGCGGCTGCCTCTCATTTGTAGAGCTTCAGCATTGCTAATATAAGTACAGATGAATGGTATCATCAACAGCGGAGAAATGCAGAGATTGTTTGCAGCTTAAACTACCCCACAAACTTCTATTCTTAAGAAATTGTTTCATGCCCTACCCACAAGCACAGGCACTGTGGGAATATCAAGTGGAGCCAAAGAAACAGAAGAGGTACTGAATCCCATACAGCTACAAGTAATACTGTGAAGAGACTGCCTAACAGGAGTCCTGCACTGAACTGGGTAACCAGAGTGGAGTGCCCACCACTGACACAACTGCGCCCTATTTCTACCTGTGGTTATGGCATTAGTCATACTGCTTAAGTTCTGCCCTGAGAAGCACATTCACAGGCATCCCAATGTAGATGAGGCTCTGC
The DNA here is from genome assembly GCA_013399095.1 of Psophia crepitans. NCBI lineage: Eukaryota > Metazoa > Chordata > Aves > Gruiformes > Psophiidae > Psophia > Psophia crepitans. Next base: position 233,312 of record VWZZ01000289.1, on the reverse strand, counting down.
ATATTTTTATTCAACAGTTAATAACAACTGGCAATACTGTAATGATGATGCAGAGACACAGAAATACTTGTAATAAGAAACTGTTGAAATTAGTAAGAAAACAGCAGAACAGCAATATAGAAATGACTAAAAATTGGCAAAAGCTTTCAGTGATTATAGAGGGTAACTATTTCTCTCCTGCTGAGCCAGATTCTATTACACAGATATTAAAAGCAGCATTTCAAGAAACATAACATATATTCAAATCCAAAAAGGGAGCAAGTGCAGGGAAATGGTATGGGAATTATGAATAGAGATCCACCTTCCAGCTCTGTAATAACGGGGTTTTTTTTTCAATTTTACATCATGGGAATGCCCAGGTTGTGTACAGTGAACTGTGAGACAAAAACAATAGCATTTTTAATACCAGAATTTCAAATTAAGGATTTTTAGTTATTAACAGCAATGTAAACAATGGAAAAAGTCTTAATTGGATCAGACTGCCAGTCATTTTCTTCACTATATATTGCTTCATACCAACACTAGGATGTTCTGAAGACATTTTTGCAGGACAGGTATAACTTTTTCAGTCCTAAGGAAAATGTGTGACCTTATTTACCATTATGGTATTAGATTTCTTGCAATTTAAATTGGGGAGTGGGGAGGGGAATCTTCTAAGGGAAAGCTCTGAGGTACTTTAGCTCTGAAACATAGGAATATTCTAAAGAATCTTTTCAGTGTGGAGTTTGGTCTGCAGCAAGTGTTCCCCTGTGTTTTCTTCTTTCCAAAGCATTAAAAAATTTATTACAAGGAGCAGTCTTTCCACAGTTTTACAGTAATTCATACAGAGTCCAGAGGGGCTTTTAGAATTTTCTCTTCAGATAGAAACTCCACATTAAAAAATTAACACTAGGACACTAATGACATTAAAAATAACAAGATCAGTTTACATTCTGGAAATATGGTACTTTATGTTCCCTGAGCAACCTCTTAGCCTTCTACAATAAGGTGACTAGGTTCATAGAAAAAAAAATTTAGGGTTAGGGTTAGGGTTAGGGTTCATAGATGAGTGGAGAACAGTGGATGCTACTTACGTCAACTTTAGTAACGGTTTTGACACTGTCTTCCATAACTTTTAGATAGACAAGTCAACAAAGTATGAGCAAGTTAGGTGGACAGTGCGATGGATTAAAAACTGGGTGAACAACTGGGCCCAAAGGGTTGTGATCAGTCATACAAAGTCCAGCTGCAGGAAAGTCACTAGTGATGTATGACTGGGCTCAGTACTGGGTCCAATCCTGTTTAACACCATCATTAATGATCTGGACAAGTTTACTGATGATACAAAACTGGGAAAAGCAGTTAATACACCAGAGGGTTTTGTCGTGCTTTGACTAAGTAGAGAGGAACTCCATGGAGCTCAACAACGGGAAATGGAAAGTCTTGCATCTGAGAAGAAAGAACCCCATGCAACAGTAATTTGAGGCCAACCATCTAGAACACAGCTCTGCAGAGAAGGATCTTTGAGTGGACAAAGATCCTGGTGGACAGCAAGTTGACTGCGAGCCAGTAGTGTGCCCTTGTGGTAATTAAAGGCAAAAGCTTCCTGGGTTGCATTGGGAAGAGCCTTGCTGCCAGGTCAAGGGAGGTGATGCTTCCCCTCTACTCAGCACTGGTGAGATCTCATCTGGAGTGCTGGTCCCAGTTCTGGGGTCCCCAGTACAAGTGTGGACTTACTGAAGCAAATCTAGGGCAGGGACAAATCATGATTAAGGACCTGGAGCATCTTTCATATGAGAAAAGGCTGAGAGAGCTGGTACCTTTCAACCTGGAGAAGGGAAGGCTCAGGGGGATCTCATCAATGTGTATAAATACCTGACGGGGGGAAATAAAGAAGAGGGATCCAGGGTCTTATCAGTAGTACCCACCAACAGGACAAGAGGCAGTGGGCACAGATTAAAACACACAAAATTCCACCTGAACACAAAAACCTCCACCTTTTTACTGTAAGTGTGGTCAAATATGGGACAGGTTGCCCTTAGAGCTTGTGTGGTCTCCATCTGTGGACATATTCAAAACTCAACTTTACAAGGTCCTGGGCAACCAGTACTAGGTGACCATGACCGAGCAGGGGGATTGGACTAGATGATCTCAAGAGGTTCCTTCCAACCTACACAATTCAGCGATATTTAAGTACAGTGAAAAAAAAAAGTAGAAATAATTAACTCTCGACCCCTGCTTTACTTTTTCCTGGACTCATGAAAAGTAAACACAATCCACTTCCATCATTAAGGAGGAGATTCGACTGGTTATTCAAGACATGACTATTTTCCTATTTTTCTTGCATATTCATACTTTCCATACCTAAAATCTCCTTTGTTGATTGTAATCAGAAGTTACTTGCAACTTCTTGTGGAAGGAGAACACTGAACAGATGGATTGTAAAACTGTTTTATAGATTATTCTAACAATCTTTCTTGAGTATTATAAGAGTTTAGGCCTCTGAAGATGTGGGGAGAGAAACTAAGCAGGTGGTCCTCTCTTTCAGATACATTAAGGAAAAGAATAAGAAAGATTTTCTTTCAGAAGATGGCAAGGCACAGAACGGCTACCTCTCTGAACACACCTTTGGCAGTGACATAAAACTCATTCTGTGTAAGTATCCTATCAATGCAGCCTCTGCATTTCTACAAAAATTGCAAATATGTCCTTCATAAAAAGAAGACTTATGGCCTAATTATTACACATCTGCAGAGTTCTTGTAAATGTCAATGCAAAGACTCTGTGGCAAATGGGAAGTCAAATCACCCCAATCTTTGGCCAACTGATGTGCAGTAATTTGTTAAACTATGGAAAATGGATGAAGAGTAACAATCATTGAATCATAGAATCATTGAGGTTGGAAGAGACATCCAGGATCATCTAGTGCAACCATCCCCCTTACCACCCATATTACCTACTAAGCCATGTTCCTAAGTACCATATCTAACCTTTTTTTAAACACACCTACGGATGGTGTCTCTACCACCAACCTGGGCAACCCATTCCAATGCCCAACCACCCTTTCAGAGAAGAAATTTCTCCTAATCTCCAACCTAAACCTCCACTGGCACAACTTGCGGCCATTCCCTCTTCTCCTATCACTAGTTATCTGTGAGAAGAGGCTGACCCCCAGCTCACCACAACTTTGTTTCAGGTAGCTGTAGAGGACAATAAGATCTCCCCTCAGCCTCCTCTTCTCCAGACTAAACAAGCCCAGTTCCCTCAGCTGTTCCTCATAAGACCTGTGCTCCAGCCCCTTCACCAGTTTCGTTGCCCTTCTCTGGACACGCTCCAGGGCCTCGATGTCTTTCTTGTGGTGAGGGGCCCAAAACTGGACACAGTACTCGAGGTGCGGCCTCACCAGGGCTGAGTACAGGGGGACAATCACCTCCCTGCTGCTGCTGGCCACACTACTCCTGATACAGCCTAGGATGCCGCTGGCCTTATTGGCCACCTGGGCGCAGGAGTCCTTCAGCTAAGAAGTCTTATTTATTAATTGACGTGGTGCAAGGACAGGGGGCAGGGGAAGTAATGAGAAACTAACTAAAAGATTACACAGTGGAATTTCTTCAAGAAAAACATCTTCAGAAAGTAAGTGGCTATACAGACCTAAGTCCTATTTGTATCACAGTTTACATTAAACTTGATAGAAGTTATAAATACGAAAGCACTGTAATCTTTCAGATCAAGTGGCATGAAACAATGAAAACTCCTACTTTTCTCATTAAACTGTGGTTTTCTTGCTTGCCACCTCTGTTTGCAGTTTGGCTCACTTTCTGATTGCTTCACATCGACCTCCAAGAACAGAAACTGGATTGTGTCACCCAAAACAAAACACCAAGCCTTCTGTATTTCTCAGCTTACTGCCCCCAGGATGAAAACACCTGGCTAAAACAGAATGGAAGAGTCAATGCCCTTGTCTTGGTAACAGCAAAAGTCTAGCTGCTAAAACACCACCTAAGCTCTCCTTATTTAAAGCTTATCTACAGAAATAGTTGTGAAATACACAAAAAGAATGATCAGTCATCAGTGAGCTAATGAATAATTTTCCCAAGGCAGACAGAATAGTTTTGTATCGAATCTGGCCTTTATGACAGGTTCATCATTCAAATGTTTTCAACTAAATCATTCTCAGAAAGCCTATGACTGACTTAAAGCCCTGTGAATGACTAGAATGTATGAATTCCGCTTGCAGTTTACCAACGGGCTTATTTTCAGTTGTTTAGAAGTTGTACTCAATTAATAACTGCTGCACAGTGAGGCTAGAGAAGGGAATTTAGCTACTTAGTTAGAGTCCAATTTTAAACAGGCAGCTGTGCTTCCCTAAAGCAAAAATTTCCACAAGTAACAACAAGAACTGCAAAAACCGTAAAAGCAATCACAGAGATTTTGTGGACAAAACAACCATCAATTTCTAAGATCAGGGAAGACAGAAGATATGAACTGCCTTCTAAACAGAAGAGTGTTCTCTGATTTTAAGTGCTTATGCTTTGTTCAATATGGATAAAATTACTGAGAAATTAGCACTGCTTCACTGCCGACTTACTTATTCCATTATACTTAGCAAGCACGTATCACAGAAAAAAAAGTCTAATTAAGTTACATAATTCTGATCTAAACCAAATTTGATAATTTCTAAGTATTTTTTTAAAACTTTTTGGTCAAATTGGAATAGTCTTATAACTCCACAAGAAATTAATCCTGTTCGGAAGCATGTTACTATGAAAGTCACCTGCCCTGACTAGTACAGGAGAAAAAAAATCTGCCTTTGCAAAAGCCTGTAACGAGACTTCGATTGGTCTGATTCTTCTTCGAGACTGCAACATTCCCAGACCAGTTCAATTCATTTACCTTAAAAGCGAGGATCTAATAAAGCATGTATATTTACAATAATTCTCTAGTCTAGCCTGTAGGTAAGGAATACAGCTCTAAGAGAGAAGTCGCCATGACACCTGATAAATTATATTACTTGACTGATTTATGCCTTATGTCCTCCTGTTCAAACCTAACAAAGAAAATTCAATTATCCAAGCAGACTAGGTTCACGACTCTTGGAAAAGATGATCGGGAGCCAAAATTCAAGTATTCTGAATAATTTCTAAATGACAGCACAGAACACTGCTTGAAGTGCAGCAGGTAGCAAGGATAAGCAGAGACTGTTTCAGTGCTGTCACTTTCTGAAGACATTGTGCAAGTATGTGACAATATTATTGAAGCATAAAACTTATATACCTTCAGGCCTATATATCTATAATTTATAAAAACCTTATAAACCTTCAAAACTTAATTAGTAAAATTTAAATGGTAAAATGCGATGACAACCATGAACGTAATGCAAAGATAACATATTAAAAAACCCACCAAACAGTATGCAGACGGAGGACGGCATGTTGCCACAAGAACGTTATTTCTTGTACCTAGCCTTTCTGTGTTTAAATATTTAATCCCTAAGTTAAACTGATGAGTTGTCAATCAAACTTGAATTTGTCATCAAATTCAGTTTTAACTTCCACAATTCATCTTGTTCTCATCTCAGAATAGCACACTTTAGCTTCAATAAGACAGTGTAAGAGGAAACATCTCAACATGCACTTCTTCTGACTTCAGGACATTACTGATTATCAGCACCTGGTTTATTCTGTACTAAATTCTGAATGCACTATAGATTCCCTGTGGGTAAATTCCTAGGATTTAATCAATCTTTACACAAGAGATTGTGGCCATTAAACCAGTATTTCAGAAAAAATTACTTCTTGTCTTCAAAAATAACTATCATTTCAGTTTAGCATAGAGAAAGCAGTGACAACTGGAATCTGAGTTCGGGATTCCAGGTGCCTTTTTCTCCTTTCAGAAATCTGTGAATTTTTTCAGATTTTATTCTGCCTTCCCACCCCTCAAAACAATTTTAAAAAGGGAAAAAGAGCAAATAAAAGACTCTTTCAGACTGTTTGACTGAAATTAGACGGGTTGACTTTGTTTAATTGTTTTTTGAAGGTATTTTGGGAGCTAATCTTGTCTAACTTCGGCCATGTCAGATTCGAGGGTCTTGTCTAAGCTCATCATTGCTGTTTCCTTTGTTTACACCATAGAAAGAAAGTGGTATCTCTAGAGCGTGATTTGTGCCCATTATATCAGATGCTTATCATCAGATGGATCCCTCATTCCTTAGGTGTGCTAGCTGTCTTTGCAGAATATAATGGAGTCGAGAGTTAGGTAAGAAATTCAACCCGAAAAAATCAGGCAACCACATACCTTGTGAAATTTGTATCCCTGGGTTAAACACTTGTGTTTTCAATACAATTCATAGTGCTTATATATCAGACAATCCTACAGAGAATGAGTATGTTTAAATGGAGATATTTAGTATGTTTCATAAGCACACATTAAAGATGATGCAATTTCTAGACTTTCAATGCTGGACTGTGCAGACATTTACATTAAGATGTGCAACAATGTACACAATCTCTCAGTTTATTTGAAATAGCTGGCCCTTTCCTATCTGAGCACTATATGAAATCCCAAAGGCAGACAACAAAGGTATTTTTCTTTCCTGTTAACCAAATTTTAAATCAGAAAAGCATGAACACAGTGTGCAAATGCTACTGCTTGGTTGATTGAGACAGAAATCTTACCACACTCAGGAGGAGTCTAGCAGGTTTCTGGCAAGAGGTTCTACCTCTAAGCTCAGTCTGCAAAGAAAGTTTGCTTTGATAGTGTCTGACAGTGAAACATGATTCTGTTTAACGTGGCATGACTATAGCTGCACAGTGGGAGATTATAGGCAATGAGAAAATTTCTAACAAATGGCTCTCTTCTGCGAAGAACCGAGAACTGATCTTTGCAGAACACATCTTTGGTAATGAGGCATGTCAAGCATGCTGTACCAGTATTAATCTTTCTATAAAAGTCAGCAAATTGCTATAGTTCAACATGGAGATAACAAAAAGAATGATTCACATTATCCAGGCTCTTGTTAGGTGGAAGTAAGTTATGATGTTTCCTTGTTATCTAGCCAGAAATTGTGAAGGTGTCCACCAAAACTCATGGTTTCCCATTCTCACAAGATCCTTCTATTCCAAAAGCTACAGCTACACTACATGACTTTTCTTCATGTATTTTCTTCCCATAAAATCAAGAAGCAGTAGAAGGGTGGTTTGTTGACCCAAATCCAAACCTGTGAATAGGGAAGTGCTCCTGAATCCTGCAGTTTAGAGGCAGTCATTAAGTTTCCTGATGTCAGCAAATCAAAACAGTGCCCCCCCTCCTGCCAAAATATTTCAGTCCATACTGTTCTGACATCCATAATCAGAAAATGCCTAAGAAAACAGGCTCAAAATAACATGTGGCTGAAGGAGACACCACAGTAGCTCTTTTCACCAGAAGCATATTGGTTAAAGCAGCCACTTGGAACACTGATTGGGTTTGATCTTTCATTACAGAATAATTAAATACTCACCAGCCAAAAAGAGTCAAAGAATGAGCACAAATTAATGACAAGTTATGAGGGCACTCACTAGGAAGAACAGACAGATGTATAATAGTTTCTGTCCTGTCAACTACTCAAGATAAAGTATTTAAATATTCAGTAGTTTTGGGACTAGTCAGCAAAAATCCTTCTCCTGGATGAATATTTCAATTACTATGCAACAGGGTCACTTCCATACATTGGTCCAATGATTAACTGTTTCCAAATGAAGCAAAGCAGCAGCTTCAGCAAGATGCAACAAATAAGCTACAAAAACAGGAAAACCAGGAGTGAAAGAAATTTCTTCAAGCTAATCAGGCAAAGAATACCCACACCCTTGTCTCCTGCACTCTGCCTGAACACTTTATTTAACAAAATGTAGGCACAGTTACTTTTGAATATAAAAAAGAGTAAGCTGGAGTCATCCAACTCCAGCAGAGGACATATGTTCATGACTTCAGAGCTAAGAAAGGTATCTCCATGGTTAATTTTCTTGTAGCAATGTGATCTAGGATACACTGGCTCTTGCATTGGTTTGTCCTATTAACCTGCTTTCTTAATAGTGCGTTGGCTTTTGTATACTCCGTTCTTAAGTGCTGATATCTTGGCTGTCAGACAAGAAGATAGAATCATACAATAGTTTGGGTTGGAAGGGATCTTTAAAGGTCTTCTAGTCCAACCTCCCTGAAATAAGCAGGGACATCTCCAACTAGATCAGGCTTCTCAGAGCCCCTGAATGTTTCCAAGATTGGGGCATCTACCACTGCTCTGGGCAACTTGTTCCAGTGCTTCACCACCCTCATCATAAAAAATTTCTTCCTTATATCCAGCCCAAATCTACCCTCTTTTAGCTTAAAACCATTATTCCTTGTCCTATTCCAACAGTCCTTGCAAAAAAATTTGTCCCCATTTTTCTTATAAGCCCCCTTTAAGTGTTGAAAAGCCACAATAAGGTCTCCCCAGAGCCTTCTCTTCTCCAGACTGAACAATCCCACCTCTCTCAGCCTGTCTTCACAGGAGAGATGCTTCAGCCCCTGATCATCTTTATGGCCCTCCTCTGGACTCACTCCAGCAGCAACATGTCTTTCCTGAACTGGGGACCCCAGAGCTGGACGCAGTGCTTCAGGTGGGGTCTCATGGGAGTGGAGTAGAGGGACAGAACCACCTCCCTCAACCTGCTGGCCACCCTTCTTTTGATGCAACCCAAGATACAGTTGACTTTCTGGGCTGCAAGTGCACATTGTTGGCTCATGTTGAGCTTTTCATCAACTAGTACCCCCAAGTCCTTCTCCTCAGGGCTGCTGTCAATCCTTCATTCCTCACCCTGTATTGATACCAGGGGTTGCCCCAACCCAGGTGCAGGACTTTGCACTTGGCCTTGTTGAACCTCCTCAAGTTCACATGGGCCCACTTCTTGAGCTTGTCCACGTTGCCCGGGATGGCGTCCCATCCCTTAGGTTTGTCAACCGCATCACTCAGCTTGGTGTCTTCTGTAAACTTGCTGAGGATGCACTCGATCCCACTATGTTGTTGTTGATGAAAATTTTAAACAGTACTGTCCCAATATGGACCCTTGAGGGACACCACTTGTCACCAGTCTCAATCTGGACAATGTGCTATTCACCACTACCCTCTAGATGTGACCATCCAACCAATTCCTCATGCACTAAACAGTCCATTCATCCAATCTGTATTTCTCCAATTTAGAGAAAAGGATGTTGTAGGAGACTCTGTCAAAGGCCTTACAGATGTCCATATAGATGACATCTGTAGCTCTTTCCTTGTCCACTGATGTAGTCATTCCACCATAAAGGCCACTAGGCTTATCTATTTCTTTAAAAAATTGCTAATGTCCTGGCCCCTCCAAAGACGCACAGAAGTCATGTGAATCAATGAAGGTTTTACACAGAATGAAGGGCATAGGGGAAGCTTCTAGATTTTTCTCACAGAAGGCACCCCTGCAGCCCCCCTCACTATGAAAACCTTGACATATAAACCCAATATAGGCAAGAAATGCTTAACATTGATTTTCACAATAGTTGGTCTGCCCGAAAAAAATATTGAGAATTAGAAAGCCCAAAGACTCAGAAACCATTCTCTCTTTGTGGCCTTAGATAAGCCAAATGTTTTCAGTTATACATTTTTTTTCAGCTAACCTGGGTGTTATGAAGGTACAAAAGGCTACACAAATGGAAAGCAAGTCTATAAATATTTAAATATAGTAATTAAAAATCAGTATTTCCTTAGAATATATAACTAAAATATAATACTTAAAAAGAAACACTGATATATAATTAAAATTGAATAAAATTAAAGTGACTGTCAGAAGTTCTGGGGTTTTTTTAATACATACCAAAACATTTCTTCAAAACTATATATTACTGATAGGGAAAGAACAAAATTCTGAAATGAAATAATTACAATTTAAAGTCATCTAAAGGCGATAAGATTTTGAAGGAGTTCAGTTTTCTGTTTCAGAAATAGACAGAACTTTGAATTGCTAGCAATAGCATAACATAAACTTTTATAATAGGAATTATCCAGTTCATAAACTCCTTATTTAGTGAAACACCTGCATGAATCTGTAAGTTGTTACGTTAGAACTACTGAGCAAAAAGTTCTTTTCAGCAACATTACTACATATTCTAGCTAAATATTTATAAAATACATTAATGTACAAACTCGTCCCCCATCAAAACCCAAGGCAGTATAAAGAGGTGACAGAATCCTCCAAGAACTGGGCTGCCATGTCATGTCTCGCAGATTATTGTAAAGAATATTAAAATTATCTGGCAAATCTCATAATCAATGGTAAAAGACACTTGATTAGTCTGAGTGATGAAGCTACATTTAGAAGAAATACAAGCTAGATTCCCTGTTGCGGTCCCTATGTCCTCCTTTTCATTAGCAGTTCTGTTACGCAAAACACCAGCAAGCAAAAAACTTCCACTCTGAGCTGAAAATGGAACTGCAGACACCTCGCTAGCAGGAGGCATCCTGCAGCCGCTCTAGCTTTGCTTACCATCTGTCGAGCATCCACTGGTGCCATCGCTGGAACAATAACGCATTTCAATCCTTTGCCTTCCCACCTCTAGCAAATTTGGGTCAGGCAAGCGTGCTTTGCAGGTATATCGGAAACGTTGTTCATAGTGGCCACCGTTGTCTGAAATATTGACTGGGGTCCAAGGTGTCCAAGGAGTTGTCTTTTTTAACTCTGGACAGGCATTGGTGTTACAAGGCTGATATTCCTGAAATAAAATGGTCTTCATGAGTATAATAATGAAGTATGACTTAAAAAAACCAACAACCAAACAAACAAAAAAACAGACAAAAAGCCAACTAATATAAAAGCCTCTGATATTTTTCCAGCATTTCCAATAACAGTGATCATCAATAAACTTTTAATTTCAATCTCAAACTGAAAGTGGTTTTTTTTCTGTTTCTAGGCAAGCACAGTATCACACCGCTAAAAGCAATAATATACCAATACAAATTAGATCTATTACATCCATAAAAACAGGAAGCTGAACACTGTAAGTACCATGATAAAGCGTATCCTTTATAAATTAATAGCCCCAAATAAGGTGTAACTAAATATGTTAAAGCTTTTAATTAAGAGGAATTCTGATAAACTGCAAGTACAAGACACAAACCAGCAAATAATTCCTGGGTAAAATCTAGTGGCATATGAATAAGCGAACGACTGTCCATTTTGATGCAGAAATGTCAATATTCTCAAGCCCCACAATACACGTCTTCTGACAAGTATAATCAAGATCTGTAGATCCTGTCCATTCATTTCGCAAAGCACAACGCACTTCATCTGATGCCAGCGCTTTGTAAACTATACGGATGAAATTAAACTACTATTAAATATCAGAATTCATTCACACTGACAGATTATTAAAGATAGAAAGAAATAGGCATCAGTGGGACAATTTTTAATTGATCTTTCTACCTCTGACCTCTTAGAAAGATATTCAGTGGAGGATATCTTCTGGAAAGGAACTTACTAACCAAGCTTGTAATTCCACTAAATACTACAAAATACAGACAGAATACAAATAATGGTTTTATCAAATACTACAACTTCCTTCTTCCATAACCCCTCCCCAGCTGATACCACCATGTTCCAGCAAGCAACAGATTACCTGCTCCTCTCTTTCCCATGGTGATAATAGCCTTTTTATCTCATACCTTCCTCAATCCACTTGGTCTTCTCTCAGATGGTCTAACTTATTAACATATCCCAATTAGTCTGAGAGCAATTACTCTCAACCTATATTTTGCTTTAAATCTGTGTTATTATTTCGGATCTAAAAGAAGCTTCTTTGTCTGAAAGCTCTTCTAATTTTTCCATCTATTAGAGCTGGAAAAAAAAATATTCCCCAGAAACTCCTGCTCCACTAACATACCAAGGCACCAGAGAACCCAGTGCTATGTTCAAGACTGATACTCCGAGGCCTGGTGGACTTGTGACGAACTTCCTGGGTTCATAGTTTTGTGGTACTTCAGGCAAGAAAGAGCTCTTAGCCCAAAGACTTCATCTGGACTACTGTTCTTCACTCCTCAAGGCTGTGCAAAGTTCCTTTCCACCCTAAAAGCTGGTGATCACTACAACGGTGACCACATGAGTCATCCTCAGGGACCATCTATGGAAGAGGATCGCTTTAGAGTATAGGGGGCTGGATCAACCTTTCCAGAATCTAAGATTCAGCCTTGAATGGTTTCTGGATCAGAAGACAGCAAAAACCAAGCAAACTATCTCGTTCTGTGTACAGCAGGGAAGTAATTTCTTCATGACTCCTCTAGCCAACTGTTAAATCATGTATGTTTTACACTGAGGACAGAACATGTACAACTGTTCTCACAGCACATAAACTGTAAAAAAGAAATAATAAAATTGACAGATCCCAGCAACAGCCAGAACCACCCTGCTTGCTATCCCAACTGTGTATTCACCTCCAGCATGCAGTCCTCCCCAGCAGCTGGATTACAGTGCATCTTTTAGCAAGAGCACCGTCTTCCACTCTTTTTTTTTTTAGATATCTAGCACTGATGAGTCTATTAACTCCCCACATCTGCTGTAATCCTTAAAGCTAACAAATTGCAAGTTAATTCAAGGCTGCATTTTCCTCTTAATTTAATTTTCCAGTCACTGAATTTTGCTGCACCTTTATCAATGATACTGAAAGTGTTTCTTGTCCCGTACCTAAAAAAAAATTTTCATGCCCAAGTAACCCATACATCATGATAAACTAAGCTAAAGTTCTTAAAGCTACATAGGATTCAAAACCTTATCTCCAAGTCCTATGCAACCCTATGCCTTCCTTTTGTCCTATTTCCTTATTTTATTAAGACTGGACACCAAAATTTGACTTGTCAGTCTAGAAGCAATCTTATCAATACAGCATGCAGAGACAATCATGACCCCGTTCCACTTGACAGTCTGACTTTAATACATACGTTATTGCATTAGTGCATTTTCCTTCCACAACATTGCACAAAGAGCTTAGGTAGACCCAATTATCTTTGATAACCTGTCCTTCTCTAAATCACAGCTTTAAAACTACATACAGTTTCTATCGCACACAAGAGGCTGGTGTTTGGCAATATTTAAATACAATTTATTAGCTGCTTCTGCAATTATCTAGCATATTATTTACTACCTCAACAATCTCTGTCATGGTCAAGCTCTATTGAAGATGTCTTATATCACTGTCTAGACTGTTGATAAAAAAATGTTAAGTGCTATTGACCCAAGAACTGATTCCAGGCAGCCCCTGCTAGACATATCCCAGTCATTTATATCTGTCTGTTAACACCACATTTTTCAATTTGTCGGTGAGCCAGCTTTTAATCCATTTAACATTTGCTATATGTTTCAGTTTTCCAAACCAAAGTAATTTCTATTGCAAAGTCAAATGTCTTGGAAAAATTCAATGATAGTCTGGGAGAAGTGCTGTATCACTTCCAAACATCTTGAAACACGACTTCTTTTCTAGTAGGATATAAGGAGGAATAATTCAAACAGTAAAGTAGCTACTACAAAGTTCATTTCAATACAGGCGCCATGGCCTAAAGGTTTCAGTTCCTCATGTGTTGCTAAATTTTTTATTGATATTTTTCAATCAAAAATAAAAGCTGCTAGAAATGTGAGGTCTTTCTTTACTGGATATGGTGTAGACAAGTGAGGGTCATGAAGAGCAGCATGTGTGAGATCTGCAATGAACCCTTTATCAAATAAAAATAAGCAATAGAGGAAGAAGTTAATTTAGCAACAATGCATTGAATGCTGCTTTGCTAACACACAGCTGAGATGAAAGCATCAGCTCACTTGTTTCTAAAAAGACAGACTGCCAGTAATCAGTGTGCTTCAGGACATGTAGTCCCTTCATACATCCTAATAGAGGGCATACTCCTATGTTGTTACATGAGCCAGAAAAGAAAGATGTTCCTTCTGAGTATCTGCAGAGACCATTTGTTAGTTTTCCCTTTCTTCTTCCTTGGAGCATAGCTTATAATAAAATTTGTCTGCTGTCATGCCTGTTTATTCAGCCACTGGATAATACCCATGAAAGGTTCAGAATGGCAGGGGGAAAAAAAGTACACGTAGATTACCCAGAAAATCTTTACAGCAGCAAATAGTGTCCCTTTGAGAAAATTCAGAGGAATATCCTAACAATGGATGACTCCATGAAGATCTGGCACTAATAACGACCTGGCAGAGCCTGCTGGCTTCTCTCACAAAACAGTGAGTGCTGCACTGCTCTACCAACTACCGCGTATGCCATAAGAATTGAAAATTTCATCATACTCGATGAAAGCATTGATGTGATCTGAGGCTACAAAACTCCAGTATAAGCAGAACAATCATCTTACTCTGAATGGTCTCAGATTTGGAAGTGAGTAAAGCAGGGGAGAGAAAAGGTACAATTCAGATCACACATGGGTATATTTAGTGCTTCTAGCATAAAGACATAGTCTGTTTGGAAGTATTTGTCAGGGACTGGGAATACGGAAACTGCTATCTCTGCTTGCATTATCCTCCTCTTTTCACCTTGTCCAACGCTTGAACAATTTACTCAAGTGAGATTTCAGGAATATTGGCCCTCTCCAAAGTGGTTCCACCAGCTGGAGTCATGGATGCAACCACACAGTGGAATAAAAATCTCAGATGAAACACCAAGGTATCATCTTAGCAAAACAGTGGTGAGAAAGAACTGGAAAAGCAGTGAAGCATTCTGTGTCAATAGGGCTGTTGAGAGGAACCAAGACAGTGGCTGCCAGACTCCACCTCATGTGCTCCAGGTGGACTGAAGGAAGAGATGGGGTAGAGCTCTCCTGGGAGGGACCTCTAGATACGCACAATGGGAAACTTCAGGGGCTCATATGATGGGTTTAAGCACAGCAGTTCTTAGGGTACACTTGTGGACTCAGAGGAATCATTATTTGAGGCCATTCACAGACTCCAAAAATATCATTGCACTAGTTCAAACTTAACCACGTTTTCAAAGTTCTCTTTGAAAGCTGTCCTAAAACTTGTGGCCTAATTCATCATATTGTTGCTTTTAGTTCAGAGTGGATTTAATCACTTGAAATTGTTAAATTTGCCTGGCAAAGATGCAATAAGACCTTTAAAGACTAAATTTCAGGGGACAACTAAACAGTTGGGAATTTTACACAAAATACACAAGTAAATACATACATTACAAAATACATGTCTATGAAAATGATTAAAAATATCATGAAGCATACCGGTGGTAATATGAGAAAAGGTATCATAAATTAAAAATATAATTCAGATTGGGAGGGACCTTAATGATCATGGAATGATAGAACACAAACATTGATTATACTATTAACCAGCTAGCTTGCTTCTCTCTTTAAATAATATATCCTAATATTTGTGCATAATGAAAAAAGAATATTGTCATGTTTTGTACCAAAATGTATTTAGAATTATTTGTTATATTATTTTTGAAAAGGACAACTAAAGTACTATTTCCAAAACATCATATTTCAAACAGGAGGAGACTGTTGCTAAATAACATAAAACAAAATTCTACCATTTTCTCATGGAGGACATGGAACAGATTAATATTTTTATTTTTTTTTGCCTCTGCATAGCCACTTTAGTCAAATTCCTGAAAATCTGAGAACCTCTGAGACCTTTATTCCTAGTGTAAGTTTGATTTTAATTAACCAAACAGCATGATAGACTGAAATATTATCTACTTTTGAACATTTTTTATAAAAAACAGAATTCAGAGAATGCCATTTATATTAGATATTAATATCATGGAGAGATTTCTCCTGGAAAACTCTTAGTTCCTTGATGTATATAGTCTATCTACGTTTGAATGCATTTCTTTTGTTCTCACCTGTGTTTTTCTTTCTCATCTGTTAGTATGAGAGATTATCTTCACAAGTCAGCTAAATCAACATTAACAGTACATTTGAACATTTTCAGTCCAACAGTTATTATTTCTAATTTGCTTTTAATAAATTGTATTGGTTCTTGAATATTCTTTTGAAATTATTGAACAGTCCATTGATTAAAAAATACTTAAAGATTTTTTGCTTTCTGTTCCATCATGCTAAACTTCTGTTTGTCTGGCCCAAAACACTTATTTTTTCAGATTATTAAGACACTGATAGAAAATAATTTTGCTGAATCATAGATTGAATGGTGTAATATGTCAGCTGGGACAAGATGAAAGATACAAGAACCTGAGTCTTTCAGTCATCTCCTAAGCTTTGAGTTTGTCACAGCAATATGTAGTTAAAGGAAAGATAGCTCTCATATGCAATCAAAACAAAGGCCAAAGTGAATGCAACCATATTATAAAACTCAAGAGAAAAAGTTCCCATTTATAGGGGACCTTGTTTATACAGCTAAATGTAAGTTTCCTGAAAAACTAATCTACTCTCTCCTTCTCCAAGAACCAACAGATAGATAACATTTATCTTGCAGTGGTTCAAAAACACATTCAGGAAAATCAGTAACTGAACTTGAAAAAATAAATGGTTCATTTATTTTCATTACAGAAATGTAACGTCTTATCCATTTAGAAAAGCATTTTCAAACTAAAACAAACAAAAAACAAGCAAGACCCTGATCATGTTCCCATTTATTTCCACAATTCAAAAAGCCAGGTTCTTCAACCAAATAGCATCAGATATACCTTACTGTATTGTTATTGTTCTATTACAACACCATTTCAAAAGCATGACCTGAAAGAACACCCAAGCCCCATTAAGCCCAAGTCATTCAGCAAAACATCTTCTACATTATAAATTTCACAGCTACACTTAAAAAATAAAACATAAAAATATTTCTAAAAGATCCCCACTGTATTTTAACCATGAAGAGGCACATATATATCTTAGTTTATAGGCAGTATTTTAGTTTCAACTGACATCAGTGGGAGTAGTTCTATTGATTTCAGTGGAACCAGGACTTCAGAGACTATTGCTGAGTGCAGATGCAGGCCTATAGTGCTGTAAAATAAGGGTGGGTAGGTTGTGTTCACAACGGGTTTTTGTTTAATATTTTGACAGATATAGGGAGGAAAATCATTTTACCCTGCACAAAAGGAACAGATTTCTTCTGAAATGAACCAATTTCTTTTTTGGGTGCAAATACTGACTGAGCACAATGGGGTTTTTGTTCAATTTTGTGTATTTTAAACAAAAGAATTAGAAAAAACTCCATTGATGCAAAGGGGAACTTAAAAGGAATTAAAGGCTGGATTTGGAAACATTTTCCCTGAAGGAGTTCAGGGCCTGTTGGGCAGGTTATCAGACTGAGACAGTTCAGTACTCAAACCCTTTCTATATTCAACATCATTCATTTTATTTAGATAAGGAAAGTTTCTACTTTCATCATCTTTCCGTAAAATCATCAAATTTTGGAATGAACAAAGCCATCATTTTCCTCTTACTTTTCTCTACCAGCCATTTGTGTAACTCCATTCTCAAAAGCTACATTTTATGTCAGACTAGTCAAACTTTTCTGAAGGAAATTGCAACAAAAAAGTAAATCACTTAATCATGAGCAGCTTAACGAATATCTCAAAGTCACAGGGTTAGTAGGAGCACCTTCAGTTCCACCTCTGCAAACAGAATGGCCTGGTTGCATTGAGGAACTACAGTTTTTATTCTTAAGTACTGCTTCTCCTATGCTCACATTTGTATTGGCACCTGAGAACCATTTAGAGTGAAAAACATTTATTTCATATGCATGACAATTCCTAATAGGGTAACAGTTCACTTCGAAGCATGATATTCTGAAATAACTCATATTCAAAATGAAACTAGAAAAGTCTAAGGAAGAAAAAGCTTTTTTATTCTGACAGAGATTTAAAAAAGTATATAAAGAGAGGCATAGAAGTTAATTTGAATTCTTCCAAACTTAATCCATTTATGGGCCTCCGTTAAAATTAACCACCCTACTCAAATGCACCTAGCAAATTAAATTGTTATGTGATACGAAAGAGGACAAATTTGCCAAGATATGTAAATTTGTTTTCTTTTTTTTTTGATAACTGAATGCATCAAGAACTTATGTGCACTTTTGCACACTGCTCATGTGCAGACAGCAACAAGTCTGCCTGCTGACAGCTAAATTTGTACCAATCCTCCAAGTGTCCCTGGCGTGATCCCAGTGCTACTACTAGAGGAGCCCACTCCTATACCGGGTGTACAGGGCAGCAAACACAGTGCCCTTACTTGAACCTCCACACTCATTTAACACGTGCACAGTCAGACTATGAGCTTGTTGGAGAAGAAGCTGTTTTGGACTGCTTCTTTGCAGGCCTTTGTGTAACGGTATTCTGGCTCATCATTAAAGTTTTCAGGCATCAAGACAACAGTAATGCTATATGTTAAGCAGCAGATTTTCAATTCCACAGTTTTAAACTCCTTAGCGAGTTGCAAGTCAAGACCAAGAGGCTACAACCATGTTGTTGTTCCCAGACCGTGAAGTAAAAATGGGTCTCAAGCTATAGTCATTACGGAAACTCGAATTCTAAAGTGGTAAAAATCCCCCATGTTCATTGCTTGTATGTTCTTAATATTGGAGAACATCTCAAAAACAGACAAATAACTGACTAGTGGAAGTCACCATCAGTTTTCAAAATAGGAATGAGGTATGGAGACTGGGAGAAACTTCTTCTCAGAAAGAGTGGTCAGGTATTGGAACAGGTTGCCCAGGGAGGTGGTGGAGTCACCGTCCCTAGGTGTGTTTAAAGAAAGGTTGAATGTGGTATGTAGGGACATGGTTTAGTGGGTAATAGGTGGTAGAGGGACGGCTGTACTAGATGATCCTGAAGGTCTCTTCCAACCTTAATGATTCTATGATTCTATGCTTAAAATGTAATGTGTTTCAGTGAAACAGATCTGAATTTTGTTTACAAATGTCTCTTCTGGCACTTGCCTGTATGTCCAGTAACTATTCAGAAAACAGTGTCTTGAATAGGCTGTTTCAGCCAGTTTCTGGAGACTGCATGTTTGTTTTTACTGGACACTCATCTCAATTTCAGGGGTGTCGTTCAAGTCCACAAGGGGAATTAATATTCAGTCTTGTCACCAAGTTCCTTTCTGAATATGGATTTACTTTGAATGCTAGGGTTCTCTTACTAAGTTAACCAGAGATTTTCTTTTGATAAACAATACCTTCTACATTTTGCCCACAATGACATAAGCCTCCTGTAAATTACCCCATTCCTTTCACTCAGGGGGTACTGCAGATACTGGATGCACTGTTAACAGTTAGGAAACAAGCAATGCCTCTAAAAGTGCATCGCCTAAACAGAAAATTCTTCCTCTCATTCCTCCCTTCCTTTCACTCTACCAATGGTCTATGAAACATCTTACAAAATGGGCGAGATGTGCCACGTGCTCTCAAGGATCACATATTCAGCTACACACAAAAGCACAGCAAACAGGTTTCCCCGACTTAGGATTTTTTTAGGCAACAAATTTTACTTTCACAATTTTTACCACCTTCATGCAATTATGTGCTTTTCTGCATTTGTATACAACACTAATTCTAAGTGTCACACTTAAGTACTTTTGTCAGTCATGTTTGGAACTTTCCACTAGTTAGGTGTCAAAGATACTTAATCAACAGTCCTAAATTAAATAAATAATAGTCCAGGTGCTCAAAATCATTATATTGGCTTAAAAGAACCCTGGACAGGAGGAGGAGGAGGTCCATCTAGTAAAAGAAGATAATTAAGTTGTTTATGCTCTGTCATTACTAAGAGTGTGTCCCATCCTTCTACTGAAAGTAACTGTTTTGCAGGTAAGTTATTGTTTGGGAGATAGGTGTTCACGGCTCATTTGCTTCCGTTCATAGTCACGATTCTTATTGCAAATTCCTCCTTCTTGGTCGTTTTGTATGCAACTTTACAATTTGGCACAGCATAAAAGTGCCTCCTGTTGTAGCAGCTCCACTCTGGGGTGGGAACGTCTAGAGGGGTGCGATGAGAAGCTCGGGACATCACCACTTGAACCTGCTAAAATTTGTTAAGACCAGACATGCCTGTCAAAGGACTAAAGATTTAGTTATTTTTGCCCTGAGTGTTGTCATTTAGACTGCTGCAAATCCTGCACAAAGGAAGTAGAAGATATTACTGAGCTGATGAAAATAGAACACACAGGACCATAAATAACCAAAGCCGCAAGGCTGAAGGGATTGTCCACCTACAAATGACTGCATGGATTTAGCAAAACTGACTCGAAAGTGATTTCAGTTAAGCAGGCGCTGTATTGCCATGTAGTGAAGGCCTCAACTGCAGCAGGAAAGACATGACCTACAAATCTGAACAACATGACAAGTAGATGGTAAAATGTAAATATCATTAAAGGTAAATGATGTACAGGAATCAAAATTAAACTTTTCAGTATTTAAATCAGTTAAAATTACTTTGTAAACATCAGCTTTGAAATCTATAGATTTAATTATAAAGAGGGGAAATTCAACCTTATCCTTAAAATTAAGAATGTACTAGCTGCAACTAGAAAAGATCAGGGAAAGAGACATAGCTTCCTATGAGCTGCAATTTCGCTTATCTGATCACTCAGTACTTTAGAAGTGGGGACAGGAGGTTGTTCAAAATTCCATTTTGGGGGGCGTGATCAGCTGACTGGAAGCAATTGAGCTGCTGCAGCTTAGTTAGATACCACTCAGCCGGGCCATGCTAACGATCTGTGCATGTAGCTTTATTCATTACAAATGCAAATGCAAGTGCAAAAGAAGGCAGATTAAGCCAGACGGATAAGGGGTGATTTACTTTGCTGTAATAACTCGATTGTTTGCAATTAGCTTCACATCCTCTTACTGAGAAGCTTAAAGTTTTTTTCACATAGGCCCTATAATTCCTGACAAAAAATCTTTTAACTTGCTGAAATAGTTATTATTAACTTAAAATGTATTTTTTTAAAAAACTGCTGGAAATCATAACTATCCAAGCACTTACTAACTGAGAGTAAGAATGTTAGAAGATAATCCAATAGTCAAAAAGGCATGAAAAGGCTGTCAACTTGTCAGCTTTGGAGACTGCTGCTTAGTAATGACTGCAAATCTGCTATCACACATAAATAACCTTCATTTCTATTCTGCCTTGTAGGTTTTCCTTCATAGAAACGAAATAGGCTTCTAGAAGGACAACGAGAGCAGTATTGTTGTAAAAGGAGATCCTCAACAACAAATTTTTAAACATTAAAAGTGGAAGCAAACATGAGACTTTAGTTTTCACAGGCAACACTAGCGTTACATGGCTATTTAGTCACCTGGAAAGAATTTGATCCTTGGATTCTGGAGTCTGAGATTCACCCATTGCTAACTATAATGATCGTCAACGTGCCTTTTCCTGAATGTAGCAATGGGAGAAATCTGCAAACAAGATTCAGTTAGGTTTGCCTGCCACCACGTATCACTAACTCCACAGGTTACTAAAATAATGTGTAATTGTGAAACAAAAAGAGGAGAAGAAAGGAAAAGCTGCACAGCTGTAATCAGGGGGTTGAGGATAAGGAACCAGGATGGCAGTCCTACAGAGACAAATGGCTCATTTCTTTCACAGGACAATTTCAAATTAAGTACAGTGGTAAAGTAGTTCTGAAAATTTACATACTGAGGACGCATTTATTTCCATAATATTTTGACCTGAAAAATCAACTGCATGAAAAGCCAGCCAACAAGTAATGCAGAAAAATAAAACAGTTATTACTATTTTATATCCAGCCATAGAGCACACTTTCAGATACTTACTCATTTGTCCACAGTCATTTACTGTGTGCAAATGCAGCTGTGCACGCCAGTGCAGCCTTATATTAAAATTAATCCTTTTATCAGCCTATAGATCATCATTAATCTTATTTTCTACAATTACACAGTCATTTAGGTTCAGCTGAACTTTCACATTTTAAGCTCAAAATCTGAGGGCAAAAATGCAGCTACTAATCAGCGGTACATCAAAACAGACCTGAGAGTATGAAATTATTAACTGCTTGTGAAGTCATTTAAACAACAAGGAACACTTAATTGCAGCTTATCTTGTTTGGCTTTTTTTCCTCTTTTAATTATAAAGAGTAATAAACTGTATTTTATACAAAAATGGAAGCACAATTTGAGAAAGCTAGTTTGGAAAGAGCTGAAGTATGGTTTTGCTTTGAAAATCAGATTATTTTAATATTCTTAGTATACTTTTCATTCCAAAAAATGACTTAAATGATATATAAATCACCAGTGAAAAAAATCCTATAATGTCACCAGTCCTGAAAAAACACTCTGAATTTTAGAGCAGCTGCTAAATGACAAATGCATAAGTAAAGGAAACGGTACAAACTGAATAGATGAGGAGCCGTCAACTTTAATTCAGAGTTGCCGGTCCAAACCAAGGAGCTACAGTGAAAAGCAGAACTGCCTGTTGAAATGCATTAAATTGTGCAAGTATTTAAATCCATTGAAAATAGATTTAGCCACACAGATAAGACATGCAAAGATTTGGACCATCTCTGCTTTCTGATGGGGTTGCAGAAAGGGTATTCTCTGCGCTTCTGAAAATGAAGCCACTTACTAGGGGATCTGAGTATGGATTTGGAAGCCAAATAAAGGTGGCAAAATATGGCTGCCAGGGATCTCTTCAGCACTGGATGGACTGCTGTCATCTCCGGAAAATCCAAACGTTAGGAAGCTCCAATTATTTACAAGGAGGGAAGTCAAAAATGGTAAGTTAATGTGTACATGAACATTCACATCTTCCTAGCTCAAAGACTGCATTAGTCTTCTGTAAATGAGTGAAAGGAGAAAAAACAAACACAACCCTCCTCCTCTAAATTCCTTTCAAGCACATTTTTTCACTTTCTAAATGTCAAGAGAGTGAAAAGCACCCGTGGAAGATGGGTATAGCAGGTAGGTTAAAAAAATTTATTATGCTATAAACCTCTTTTTCAGGTCTTGACCCAGACACACTGAAGCTAACAGTAGTATAACTGAGCTTAAAATTCATTTAAGCACAATTTAATACTTTATCACATCACAGACATCTGCCTTTCCCCAGGGCAGAAGTTACAGCAGAGCTGACAGACATGACGTGCGCCCACACCTCAATCACTGCTGCTACAGGCGAATGTACAAACAAAAAACCATCTTCAGTTATAGCTTGTAATCACTTGGACGAGGAAGCACAGCAACTGAGATGCCGACACGTTTGCTTCTGCCAACTCTGCTATGGGAAAACATAACCTCTAGCAAAGGGGGACAGCTGAGCTGTGAGCTGGTTAAATCGCCACAGCAAGCACCAGTGTAACTTATCTGTCAGAGCCCCTGGCCAGGTGGGCAAAAGCCCACAAAAAATAAAAAGGCAATCTAAATAATAGCGTAAAATTTTACAGGTTGTGCAGCTGAAAAGCAGAAACACATAAACAGACATATGAAAAAATATGCCTCTAGCTGGGACAGTAAATGTGAGTTCAGATTACCTACAAACTTTCACAGGTCTGTGCTTAACACGTTCAGTAAGTGAAACTGCGCAGGCAGATATGAATATACAAATGATTTTCTCATCAGTGGATATCAGCTTCTCAAAGCTTGTACCCTTAATATGAGATTCCATTCAACACAGCTCTGTTGCCATTTTAAATGCTGTGGGTTATCCCACCCAGCTTCCAAACTTCTCTAAATGCATGCGGTCTCTCGCACGGCCTCTGACGTGTCTCCCACTTTCACGCAGATGTTCCAGATCCCCTATGGCTTCTCAAAAAGCAACACGTGTCTCTGTTTAGGCAACTCTGAATCCTGCCCTTGCATCCACCAGCAGAGCCTGGCATTTTTCAGAATCATGTCAGAACTGAATCTTCTGCTGATTTAAATAACTCTTTCACATTTTCCTTTTAATTTGTGGCAATCTAAAAAACTCCCTATAAATCAATTTCTCTTACACAACACTCTTCATTTTGGGTTTTTTTAATATTGTTGGGTTTATATAAAGTTTATTTACAAAGAGTTTAATTTGTCTATGTTGTATTTTTGGAACTCTGTGGTTGCAAATAAAACATTTTTTTTTGATCTCCAGCCAATTCCTGGTAAGACAGATGTTTCTGGGGGAAAAAAAAATGCACTAATTGGTCTCTGGATTCATATTGTGCTCTATTTCCAGTATGAGGGGGAAAAAAAAAAGGAAAGAATATCTGTGTGCTTCCTTTGCATCTCCCTAAATATGAGCTGTTCTGTAGCTGGCATGACCCTAGCATAAATCAGATCAGGTTTTAATTGACAATAGCCTGTGTGTTTCAGCTCAGAACTGCTAAAGTCTATGCTTCGCTGCCCTGGGGAAATTCCTTAGGAGAGATTAAAGCCCTTTTACTTTACACCTTGTTTGAAGTCTCAGCTAAAAGGCTAAGCGCTATATAGGGGAAAGGTGGCATTGCTAGAAATTTGAGCCAGAAGGTTAATAAAGAAAACAAAAGGAGAAAGCGATTATGGACTGTGCAAAAATAGGAATGAAAATACTGTGGTAATGAAAATAAACTGACCAGGAACAGAGTATGGCTCCCTGGCAAAATTAAATCAAAGCACGTTTCAAATGGAGCATTTTATGAGTTTCAACAAGTCGAACATATAACAACAATATCTTTTCTCACACAATACTCATGAGAGCTCTTAAGGAAGAACTTTACTACTTAATGCACACACAGGATCCTTAGCTTCTCTTCACACTCAGTGACACTCATCTCGGTCTTGTCTCAAATCAAATTTCCGCATGCCAGTTTTCCCCCACTTCTTATCATAAAATTCACATAACCTCATTTATGAGAGGAAGAAAAACGAAGATGAGCAAGGATTGATTTACACTGCAGTGATCAAATTGGGCAGAAAAAAAAGTCAGTGAATAAGTCATCTACCAAGATATTCTTTTCAACAAACCAGAAACGGGACATAAATAGCTACAAGTTATGAGAGTTGAGTTACATGCCAGAGACTGGAAAATTTAACAGTGGTCCATGCCTTCAGGATCCTGAAGCTGCAGACTGCCACTGGGCAGTAGTGTGTTTGCTTATCAAAGCTATATGTAAAGTCACATTAAATTATTGGAAAAGCAAGGGCTGGGTAACGCATGATGTTTATTTCAGACATCCCTAGCAACGTGGAGAGGACTTACTGACAGTAACTGCGTAAACATGGCTGGAATACACAAGTCAAACTCACAGGACTGAATTTTAGCTCAAGGTCAGGATGGGTGCCCTGCACTTATGCTGTCGGTTTTGTAATACAGGCTTTGTTTTGACAGCTCAGCAAGCATACCATCAGCTCTTTGGGATTTTCAGGTCAATGAC
Organism: Psophia crepitans; assembly: GCA_013399095.1. Classification (NCBI taxonomy): domain Eukaryota; kingdom Metazoa; phylum Chordata; class Aves; order Gruiformes; family Psophiidae; genus Psophia; species Psophia crepitans. The sequence continues at coordinate 207,979 of VWZZ01000289.1, read as the reverse complement.
ATTAGTAACTGGAAAATAAAAGTGTTAGCTATAGACTGCAAATTGCTTTTTATAGGAAAATAATAAGAAGCATTTTGTATTCACATTGTACTTTTAAATTTGTAATATCTGACCATTTATGAATAGTTCTGGCTTATCAAAATTCTGAAGGCAGGTTTGCTGAGCACTACGCTATTGGAGCTGGCCAATTTAAGAGTCTTGTCCTGCAGGACGATGACGAAGGTACGGGAGCTCACAGAAGAGTTCTACTGGGGAAGGTAAGGCAGGGATGCAAAGGCAGCTTGAAGTTGCACATATGGAAAGCGACAATCAGAGCAAAACATTTTTGTGATTTTTTTTTTTCCCTTGAACAAGCCATTAAGACATGTTTTTGTCTTTCCACTGACCCAAGATACTTAGAGAAACTTGTCACCAAAATCTAGAAGGTCTGCGAAAAAGAAGGCTTTCTTCTAGATGCATGGAGACAAGGCAACACTGTTAAGAGCAGTAAAGGTAGGAAATGGTCCAGAGTAGGTAGGATAGGCAGTCTGCATTGGTTTTAATTTTTCCTTAAGAATCCTAAGAAAAAAAAATCTTGAAAAAAAAAAGGAGAAAAAGGAAAATAAAAGCAATAAAGATAAGAAATAGAAGATAATGACACTGAGCTGAGTTTGCATACCCATAGACAGATGTTAAATTGACTATATAAAATAAGAGCAGCAATAGCTAAAGAAATTTCATTGATAAGAAAAAGCAGGTGTTTGGCAAGAATTTGGGGACGAAAGTGTAAGGATGCAAGCAGTCAATAGGATCCCGAGGGAAAAGGAAGAACAAAGATGAAAGAACGTAATTTTCAATAATCTTTGCCTTACAGAATGAAATTCTCACATAGCCTTCAAGGGAAGGCTCAAATGTGTGTGGTGGGTTTTTTTTTAATGGCAACCAATTCACCTATTCATAATGTTGCTTTAAAAATCACAAGGAAAGTTATATCTTTTATCTTTTACACATTCAAAAATGCGTGTAACGTGGGACTTTGTTTTGGTCACAGTCTCTAGCACATCTTAAGACAGTGGCTTCTCAGCAAGGCGTAGGTGTCTTAGTAAATATTTTAGTAGCAGTGCTGAGGTATAGAAGATGAGGCCTACATGCTGTGCAGTTAGTTCCTGGTTTGTAAAAGCAATTACTCTGCAGGCACTGAATGATATATAAACTCTCTGTGTTAATGGATGCCAAAACTATATGAAACTTAAGAGACTCAACCCAGGTATTTCTGTGCCAGTAGAGGTATCACAGTGATGTCTAAAAGAATTTGGGAAAGGAAGAACAACCACATATCATTACCCTGCTTTCTTACTCTTAAGATCAAGCATTGCTGAGATGAATTGTTTCAGCACGTTATTTTGGAGCAGAACTTTTTTTTTATTTGGTGATTATTTTTTTTAACTTTTCATACAAGCAAAAGAATATTTTTGTAACTGTTTTGTCACCTGAGATTGTATTGCTGTCTCTTCATGTTTGGATGGGTCTGTGAGAAGTCACAACTTTGAAGCTATTGTTCCTTGAACTGTAGCTGATGTAGCCAAAACATTTCTAAAATTATGGAGATGCTTCTTTAAATCCCATGGCAAAGGAAAAAAGTTAATATAATCATCCATGGGATGACAAAGAAAGTCTCTGCTTTTACAAAATAGAAAGTTCACAGTTTGTTTCCTTCGGATGAATCTGTGGTGGATGCATGAGAGTAACTTTTTGGCCTTTAAACAAGAACTCTGGAAAGAATCTGTCCAAGGTGGGAAGACTTTATCCCACTCCGAGGCGAAGAGACAATTCATTTTGTACGTGGGAATGTTCCAAAGGGCATTTAGCTAACGCAGAATCTATAATCAAATGGCTGCTCACATGTCTCAAAACCACAGAACACTACAGAAAATGCAAATTACTTTTTACAGGATTCAGTGACATTAAACCTCAAAAAAATTTAAATCATTCAGTATTTTAAGTCAAATGAGAATAACATCCGCAAATACTTTACATCCCCATCATTCCTTCCATCAGTTTAGCCTCAGAGACCAATTCTTAACACAGGAGGAAGCTGAGATACAGGAACCACATCTCCTGTTATAATAGTATTGGATGTGATTATTACTCATGTTCTAAAGTTGTGTTTTATCTGAAAAAGCCCCTTGCTTCCTTTCTTCTACTGATAGCAGGAAGGACAAGTGGGTGTACAGTTTGTATCCATTTCTAACAAAAAAAAAGAAATTCCTTGCTAGGGGCTCACATGGAATTACATTAATGCCAAATTCAGATTTCCTTGAGATTCTTTTAATGAGATCCCATGTGTCCCTTTCATACACTGAAGACTATTAATTTAAAAAAAAATATTTAGGCATAGCAGTTTAAGAACAGCAATAAGAATGAGAGCTATGTGTTTTATATCTTTAACTGAGTGATAAACAGAAGGATCTGACTGAGAGGGGTTTTTGATCAGAACACCAAAATGTAACGATAAAATCATGAGGTTTTATCAATACAGTCTACCATCTTATTTCTGGCAAACGGAGAGCAAACACAAGCCTGCCTGGCACCACAGACTATGAGATATGAATATACAACAGTCGTATTTGATCAAGAGAGTTACCTACTAATCAGCAGTTAAATAAGAACAGCCAGCTTTCCCCTACCAGGACAAAAAAAAAAAAAAAGTATCTTTATTTGCCCATGGGATAACACTACTAGCCAAAATTAAAAATGAGAAACTCATGACATAAGTAATTTATTCCAGTGGATGTGAAGTTTACTGCATTAATTCTAGAAACTGAGAACTTATTTCAAATCAAGGTTGCTATCGCAATCTCTAGCTGAAATGGGATTTCTGACATGCTGATGTGAATACTAAGAGAATCAAATATTGAAAACCCAATGTGTTTTGGGCTTTTTTGCATGGGCATGGGAAGTACCATTAAACCTTCTGAGGAGCCATTCTTACAATCCAACCCAGATGGTCCATCTGAATCATAACTGAACCACTAACCGGCTTCCCAGCTGTGTAGCTCAGTAGGGAGTAACTTCTGTTTCTAACAGGCCACACGTTTTGCATTAAGCTAACAAGACAGGTTTTGGGACCTCTTGGGCTTTGCTTGTGTTTGTCTTGTTCTGCCTGAAGATTTGTTTCTGCTTGCAATAGCAATTATCTAATTACCTGATCTCTATTACCTACTTTGTTTTAACTTTTCATTAGCTCTGTATAATTGCGTGATGTAATGTCTATAGTGATACATATTTTGTAACTAATGGGTATTTGTAACATGCAGTTACTGTGGGTAGAATGACCTATTAGACCCCCTTAATAAAACACAGCACAGGGGAGTATCAGAGTCTTTGAAAGAATCAGCAGAGGCTAATACCTGAGGCCCAGGAGCTATAAACAACTCGCTGATGGACAATTACTGGTCATCAAAAGAATGCAACCTCAGGAGCAAGGTAAGTCAAGTCATTCTTGCCAAGTCTTAGGGGTAGCAAAGAGAACAAAGAACAAGCATCCAACCTGGTCTGGTGTGGGATGGAGACAGGGGGGTTGGAACTGGATGATCTTTGAGGTCCCTTCCAACCCAAACCATTCTACAATTCTATGATTCTATGATATGTAGAACACAGAATATATAGTAAATTCAGATGCAATATGGACTTGCAGACCAATGGATAGTAAGCAAAGTGTAGAGTCTGTTAACAAACATAAAAAAAGATCCCAGCTACATCCTAAAGTGAGAAGAAAGAAACCATCAATATCAATGTCATATTTCTGGCAAAGAACTTAGGATACTGTCCAGTTGCTGTAAATTCACCCTCCAGACTGAAACCATCAGCCTTAACACATCGAGGGGCAGTGGAAAGACAAGATTAACACTAGAGAAAGGGGGAGAATAAAAAGGTTTTTATATTTAAGTTACTTGCCTGTAGTTTAAAACTATTTCATAAGGCTGTTACGACCATTAGGACTGTAATTAGACTAAGAATAAACTCTTAGCTTTACGTGAATGTTGAATTCTTTTTTGCCTTTAACAGGATTTTAAGTGTTAAACAAATTGGTGAAGGTCCAAGCATTCTATTCTCTAACTTGACTGCAACAAATTTCTCATAAAATATTGCATGGTTAAGGGTATTTTAAAATTTGCACGGGCAACTTTAATTCTGTTATTGTCATTAGATCATGTATTGGAATGCTTGAGTTTGCAACTTTATAATTTCTTTAAATCTAAAAAAAAACCAAAACCAAAACCAAAACAAACGATGATGTAGTTGTTATCACAAGGAAGACTTTAACATTATCACCAAACTTATTTTAAACTGATTTACCACCAGTAGCTTTCAATTCAGAACTATGAGAATAAAGAAGAAAATTTGGAAAAAGAAAATAATCCAGGTGCTGTTGGACAAAAAAGATCTTCAAATCCTACACAGTTAGGTGTCTTGGATCAAAATACACATGGACAAATAATTAAATCTACAGACTTCTTGAAAATATCCCAAATGCAGGAAAGAATATGTTGGGGGGGAAGTGTGAGGGGAAAAAGTTAAGCTCGAGGAAAATTGTGAATACTCATGTTCATTAATGGTCCAAAGAACCTGAAGTGATAACAATATTGGTTAATTTTCTGTTTACTGGCTGTTTCTAGTAGCGAGTACCAGTGGCAAACACAATTGTTAAGAAATATAGAGGGACTCAGAATACAGAATGAAGAAATGCAAAGCATTCTCTTCAGCGTAGAGGAGAAAAAGAACTATGGTGCATTTTTCAGTTTATGATTCAGAAAAGACTTTAAAGATTACGTCTGCTTTGGAAATTAATACCTTCAGCACCATATTAAAAGAAGTCTTAAGTCTCCAGAAAAGATGGAACAAAGGTTTAGTTCAGAGACTAAAAGGTAGCCTTTGGAAAAACTAAAAGTAAGATGTAGCGACTATTATCCTGACCTCTTGGAAGGTCATAATTCTGGATGTCATCTCTAAGCATGTGGAGGAAAAGAAGGTTATCAGGTCTGTTCAACATAGATTCACTAAAGGGAAATCATGCCTGACCAATTTGATAGCCTTCTATGATGGCATGACTGGCTGGGTAGATGAAGGGAGAGCAGTGGATATTGTCTACCTCAACTTCAGCAAGGCTTTTGACACCGTCTCCCATAACATCCTCATTAGTAAGCTTAGGAAGTGTGGGTTGGATGAGTGGACAGTGAGGTGGGTTGAGAACTGGTTGAATGGCAGAGCCCAGAGGGCTGTGAGAAGTAGAGCAGAGTCTAGTTGAAGGTCTGTAGCTAGTGGCATGCCCCAAGGATCAGTGTTTGGTTTGGTCTTACTCAACATATTCATCAATGACAAGGGGACAGAGTGTACCATTAGCAAGTTTGCTGACAATACAAAACTGGAAGGAACAGCCAACACACCAGAAGGCTGCACTGCCATTCAGTGAGATCTGGACAGGCTAGGCAGAGAGGAACCTAATGAAATTCAACAAAGGTAAGTGTAGGGTCCTGCACCCAGGGAGGAATAACCCCAGGCACCAGTACAGATTAGGGGTTGACCTGCTGGGAAGCAGCACTGTGGAGAAGGACCTGGGAGTCCTGGTGGACAACAAGCTCTCTGTAAGCTGGCAGTGTGTCCTCGTGGCCAAGAAGGCCAATAGTACCCTGGGGTGCATTAAGAAGAATGTGGCCAGCAGGTTGAGGGAGGTTATCCACCCTCTCTACTCTGCCCTGGTGAGACCATATATAGAGTACTATGTCCAGTTCTGGGTTCTCCAGTTGAAGAAAGACAGAGAACTACTGGAGTGAGTCCAGCAGGGGGCTACCAAGATGCTTAGGGGGCTGGAGCATCTTTTGCATGAGGAAAGGCTGAGAGAGCTGGATCCGTTTAGCCCAGAAAAGTGAAGACTGAGGGGGGATCTCAGCAATACTTAAAAATATCTAAAGGGCAGGTGTCAAGAGGATGGGGCCAGACTCTTCTCAGTGGTGCCCAGTGACAAGACAAAGGGCAACCGGCACAAACGGGAACATAGAAAGTTCTATCTGAATACGAGGAAAAACATCTTTACCTTGAGGGTGACAGAGCACTGGAACAGGCTGCCCAGAGAGCTTGTGGAGTCTCCTTCTCTGGAGACATCCAAAACCCAACTGGACGTGTTCCTGAGTGATGTGCTCTAGGTGGCCGTGCCTTGGCAGGGGGGGTTGGACTAGATGATCTTTCGAGGTCCCTTCCAACCTCTGTGATTCTGTGAATCTGCATTCTCCAAAGAAGAGCCTGACCCCAGCATGAATTATTGCAATTCAGTCAAGTTGAAGCTAAAATTTCTTTTAAACATTCTGCAATCAGTTTCATAGCCTTCTCCTTCAGTATCCTTTACTTTGTGCTCCCTCCCAGAAAAAATGGGACTAAATTGTTCCCCAGGACATAGGTGTCTATTGCTCACTCCTAATATGGCTGTGCTTTTGATTCTCACTAAAAACTTACAATATCCTCAACTGTCATCCACACACCAAGCATACACACATTTAAAAATATCTACGACCCAAAATATGTCACAGATACCACTATATATATGGATATATACCTTCAGTAACTTCGATACTAACTGAAAGTTAGTCACAGATTGACACATGTGTAGGGATTGGAAGGGACCTCTAGAGACCATCTAGTCCAAGCCCCCCGATAGAGCAGGACCACCTAGAACAAGTTGCACAGGACTGCATCCAGACGGGTTTTGAATCCTCAAATCCACTGTTAGATTTTAATTAGAAAGTTTTGGGGGTGGTCTTTAAAGGCCTATCTGCTTCTGTAAGGTTAAAAAGAAACTTCTTCTGACATAGTATAAACTCTGCAGAGTTAAACCTTTAAGAGTTTTCTATCATAGTGTAATTGTGCCACTTCCTCATTTACCTTTCAAACTCACATCCAGAAAAGCTCTGACTGTACACTTAGAAATAGATGGACATATGGTTTTTTAACTTTAATTAATGGAATCAAATAAGCATGCATCCATTTATGAAAACTCTTTCTTTATGAACTTGTATAATCTCTTCACCACTTAAAACAAACAACAAACAAACCACAGAGCACTTAATGTTTTTCCAAGGAAAATGTAGGGAAGGAATCAATTGGAACAGCTTTGTATTCAAAATCATCTGTGAAGCATCAAAGTTATGTTTGTTGGCATCTGTGCTCCAGCTGTGGGGTTTGGAGCTTTTTATTTTTTTTTAATCACATTCCTTATTCCAGTGAGTATGTACTTGATTTTGTGCATTTACAGAGTTGGAAAGTGAATTCATCAGGGATTGTTCATAGTCCCAGAGCCTTTAATGGCAATTCACTAAAAGAACATGGCAACTTCAAAGCTTCACAGGACATCTATTTTACTGGATCTTAGTAAGTGACAATTTTACAGTATAAAGCTAGATCTGAATAAAAATCTTGGTTATATTTATTGAATTGTGTACAGAGAAAAAGATGCCTAAAAAGACAAATAAACCACCCAACAAAAGCCCCTTGCATTCAAGTAATAAAAAAATCTCTGATGGCAGTGTTAATCAGTCCTTTGACTGTTGGGAAACCATTTATCATAGAATCATAGAATGGTTTGGGTTGGAAGGGACCACAAGGATCATCGACTTCCAACCCCTCTGCCATGGGCAGTTATGAGCAAGTCTTTATTGTTTTTAAAAAGTACTCAGACTGACAAAAAGTCTGAGACTGACCAAGGTGCCCCTGTTATGAGAGGAAGACTAAATTGACTTCATTGTCTTTTGGATGAGGCCCCATTTTAGCAGTCGCCATCAAACACTAAAACCACTTTGTGTGTCAGTTTGTGACTCTTTATGAGGTGTAAGATGATTGTGAAGAGCTACAGAAACCAAATGGTATACTTTTGCCATGACTTTTAAACATCATGGATTCTGAGTCCTCTTGCTTGACCTTTCTTATAGCCACCATAAACTTATCGGGGGCAAGTGGGGGCGAGGGGGTGTTTGGGTATTTTTAAGTGTAGTAATACAGCTATTGCCCCGTCCAGCAGCTCCAAAAAGTTCCCCTCAGGAACTCATCTTTTGCCTTTGACTAAGCAGATAAGGTTCCTGGTTTAGGTGCCCAACGTTAAGAGATACAAATACAATGACAAAAACGACTGCATTTTGGCCAACTATTTTTTTTCCAGAGAAACATAAAAGAATTTTCTTTGCTGTTTTTTGCTCTCTTGAGAGGTGACTCCACTCAAGAGAAAAGTGTTAAGGGACTAGTCCCTGACCTCTTTGCACTACAAATAAGCAAAGCTTCAAAAAGCTGAAGTTGTATACAAACAAAAAAATAATGGAAAGAATCATGAAATCTGGCATATTCAATGTAAAAACACAATAAAAGAGGACAGAAAAGAATTCAAGGAGGAAATGTATAAAAGCTAAAAATCAATCCTATGTCAAGCACATAATGGATGGGAAAATTGCTACAGTCTGTAGACCCAACATATTCTGAAGAGATACAAGGGGCATCTGGAAATGGCAAGACTACAGCAGGCTGAGTTAGTTGAAGGTGTTATGGAACAGTTAAATAGACAAAATTAACAAAAAATGTCACCAAAGAATACACCTAAGGAAACAGAAAAAACTGATACTAATGGCACTCCAGGTACTTGCTTAAAATTACCTTCCTATCTCAGACATGAAAAATTGTAAATGTAATACCATTTTTAAAAATACTTCAGGGGAATTATGAAACAATGGGCATGACATTCAAATTGGGCAAAGCAGGGGACATCATAGTTGTGCTGGTTTTGGTTGGGATAATTTTCTTCATAGTAGCCAGCATGAGGCTATGTTTTGGATTTGTGCTGCAAACAGTGTTGGTAGCACAGGGATGTTTTTGTTACTGCTGAGCGGTGCTTACACAGAGCCGAGGCCTTCGCTGCTCCTCACACCACCTCACCAGCGAGGAGGCTGGAGGTGCACAAGGAGTTGGGAGAGGACACAGCCAGGACAGCTGATCCCAACTGACCAAATGGATGTTCTATAGTATATGATGTCATGCTCAGCATATAAAGCTGAGGGGAGAAGGAAGGGGGGGACATTCAGACTGATGATATTTGTCTTCCCAAGTCACCATTACGCGTGACGGAGCCCTGCTTTCCTGGGGATGGCTGAACCCCTGCCTGCCGTGGGGAGTGGGGAATGAATTCCTCGGTTTGCCTTGCTTGTGCGCATGGCTTTTGCTTTACCTAATAAACTGTCTGTATCTCAAGCCAGTTTTCTCACTTTTACTCTTCTTATTCTACCCCCGTCCCACTGAGGGGAGTGAATGAACTGCTGCGTGGGGCTTCGTCGACAGCTGGGGTTAAACCACGACAACAATAAAGCATGAAATTAGTGGGCATGTGAGCAAATATGACATAATGGACAACAAAATTATATGCTCTACTTTTTTATAAAAGGAAGCCATGAACCTATCAGAGTCTCTGAATAAGTGATCATTTATGGATAACAGGAGGTAAACTGATACAGTTCACTTCAAATTCAGGAAGACATTTCACAGTCTCTCAAAGTCTCTTAAGGAAACTTGCAGCCACAAGCGAAGAGAAAAGCTATTACCCTTTTACAGATAATTAACTGCTTAAAAGATGGGACATGGAAGAGAGGAATAAATGGTCAGTTTTACAGTGGAAGGTGTCCAACATGGTCTGCGCTGGGACCTGTATCGTTAAACATATCCAACAGCACGGGAAGTACTGTAGTATCTCAAATGCCATCTACTTTCAAAAAAACACTCTGAAGGGTGTATTGCAGGGGAAAAGGGAAAGGGTAAGTATATAGTTAAGAAAGTGTACACTCTGTACCAAGCTGGAACTGCAGGCAGAATGCAGTTCTAGGAACTAAACTCATCAGTAAATTTCCCCCCAAATAATTAAGGGTGCCTACCTTGTCAAATGCAAAAGATTAATAGTCCATTTAAATCTCTATTTGTCCAACTATTTCAGGCAGAGCCCTTCTGTGACTATAGCAAAGACAAATACTTTTTTTTCAAATTTTGCACTCTCATGATTTAAATTTTCCTTTCTTCTCCACATTTCACCCTGCCTGCCTCTTACAACTCAGGAAATTCCACTCATACATATTATTCTGCCTATGAAGTTTAAATCGACATAAGTTAGGTTTTTTGACATTTTGGGACTATCATGGAAAGTCAGATTTGACTTCATAGTTAGGGTATCTCATATTGTTATAGTTCTTCAGTTTTACTTAGAAAACTAACCAGTAAAGAAAACACCAATCAATTTGAAAACAAAAGAAAGAAGTGAAAAAAAAATAAATCCCTAAATAAAGACAACAAATGAGACTGGAGTCTCTACTTGTTTCAAAATTACATTTATATGTATTATTTATATGAGTCCCAGCAAGTTTTTTTTATGGATTAATTCCTATAATCCTTCATTTGCCTTTTTTCTTGCTTTCTGTGTAATGGATTATTTTTATACTTCATACCAAATTGCTGATACTAGATTTCACTATATGTCTAAGACTCCTTTTAGCCCTTCATTTCAGAAGATGATTATATGCACTGATATTACTTCTTTCTCTAAGTACTTTAAAACCTCTTTAACAAAATATTCACGCTGCCAAACTATCTCACACAAATGCTTCAATACGTGAATGGGGATTGTGGATCAGCTTTTCAATAAGGGATAGGACATATAAATTAACTATTTTTAATAGGGAGCTTAGTGAATATGCAAAGAGGGTTATGTGCTCCTATGTGAAAGCATACAGTATACGTCTAGTTTTGTGAGCAAGTGCCTGAAAATTTTTGAAACTTCTGACTCTTTTCATGCTTTAAATAGTGAACATACTTCATTTCAGATTAAAGCAGGATTATAGGTCTTGGTTTTCTAGACAGAGTAATAGCCACTCTCTGGTCTTCTGCTGGCTGATGTCATTCAAGCTGTGAAAAGCCTTTGCTAAGTCAGGCAACGCCAAGAGATGTGGGTGCATTGACTAACTTTCATGTTTTTCATATAGCTTGTGTTGATTGGGATGAGGACAGAATAAACCCAGCTGTGGGAAATTAAATTTTTGTAGTTAGAGGTACATCCACAGTAGTATGACATTACCAGAACAGTAAATTGACAGAGCCACACTATTTGAGCTCCCACGTTGCACATCTGAGCCGTATACAATATCCTCACAAATACTGGCATATAAATGGTCTTTTATAAAGAATCTTGGAATCTGCCACTACCTTCATAACAACCTTTACGTACTAAAAATGGGGTTGCTTGTCAGCAAAGGAGCAATCACACAGAGGAGTCTCGTGTTGACCACCGCGCAGATGTTGGCTACGTAACAGTCTCGTATCTGACCTGGCGCCTGGCAATCCAGCCTGTGTAATCGGCAAAGTAGCTGTAGTGCCATAGAATCTAGGGAGAGATTTAAGCTTCCTTTTCCACTCTAATTAACAAAGGAAATGAGTGGTTCAAGTACAGCCTGCTTCTCCTCAATAAGTGCGTAGCCTCCTAGCTGGCACACTGTGGAAGAAACGCTTTGACACCCACACCGCAGGATGAACTGCGCAAAGAGCTGCCATCTAGGGTCTCCTAGTACTGCCATATTCTACGGAAATGCTCACAATTTGGAGATTAATATGTCAATTAATATTAATATTATCACGCATCCTAGAGGGAATTAACAGGGTTTCATCATTCTGTGGCAGCTGAGGACCTGGTCAACTCCTCTTAATTTTAATGTGAATAAATTGCTAGCAGAGTTAGCACGTCCACTCTACCGTTTCTTGTCCAGTTTCCTTCTGGAGATTGATTAAAAGCCCAGAGAGATCAAAGTAAGTTTGCCCTTTCTCTGAAACAGATAGCTGAAAAATAAATGTATAGTCTGCAGCTGGTTTTCTCCACCTAGAGCCTCTCTGACAAAGAAAAGCTAGAATTGCATTTTGGGGCTGACCTATTTCTGGACCACTCCCAGTCTGCATAGGGGCTTCATCAATTTCAAACAAAAACTAAATCAAATCCTTTATCTTCACAGAGCAGTAAATGCTCCACTGATCTCTCACACTATTTTTATAATTTCAAATTCATTCACCTTTTTGATGTTTCAGATGATGTAACAAGTGTTGTTGAATGAGAAAAACTCTGTTCTGGAATCTGAAGGATTAATAATTTTACTTTCAGCTGTATTTCTCCATTTCTCCAACAGAAAAGAAATATGCTACTTCGTGTTGTTTTCAAGCACCGTAAGGGATCTTGATAGGTGTGCTGTGGAACTGTATCCTGTCTTTTAAGCTGCAAGGACAAATCCCTGTGTATGCTGGTAAATGAGATCAGTGTTTGCATGAGCTTATATTCTAAGACATGAGGAATACAATCCCATCTACTGGAGTATTCAGGCCTAAATATTATTATTCCAGAATATTGCAACAAACTGAGTCACATCCTGAAGATACAAAATAAGTTATAAATAAGCACAATGAAAACACATGTTTGCCTTTTTTAAGGCTTGTGAACATGATTGTTCAAGACAAATATCAGAGGCTTTGAATAACTTAATGCCTTTTATTTGGTGCCTGTAGTATTAGTGCAGAAGTCTTCTAAGCCAACAAATGAATGTAGAAGGGATGGGAGAATCAACCAGAAGAAGAAAGCAGGTAGTTTTGATAACTCAGTAAATATTCCAAATTTGTTAAAAATGATGACATAGCCTGATATAACCTCAGAAAGAATAGGGCTGCCTGACACTGTTTTCAATGAAAAGCAAAATCCTACCACAGCCTAATATATTAAAAATTACTATACTGCTCTGAGACTAGGTGAAAGCAAAAGCCATCAGAGAAATATCATTAATTTGGATGGACCTCCATTTAATTGCACTCTGATGGCTAAGGACTGCTGCCAATTAGCTCAGCTGACAAATCAATCTTCACTCTTCAACAGTTGCTGCAGTAGTGAAGCTATAATGGCAACAGCGCATATTACTTATTCAGTCTTCATCCATCCCTCAATTTACTGAGGTTGAAGTGAAGAACACTGAAACAAAAATCTGCTTCATGTTAACCACTGGGTCTTCATGTGACTTTTTGGTATAAAATGTATAAACACAATTACTGTGTTTGTACTGTAGCATTTTAACTACAGGTGGCTAAACCTAAAAGGGACAAAATAAAACAGAAGGACAAATTGTTGTAAGCTGATTCAACACTCACTCACAGAGAAGAACACTGGAAATGTGATTCTAGATCAGGCATGTTGTCTCTGGTTATTGTCAAAGGACAGCACAGAAATAAGTGGAATGCCCAAAGCACAGCTCTCAATCTGATTCATATTTAAAAAAAAAGATTTAAAATTTTAAACCATTATTTACTATGCTACCTAAAATGTAATTTTTTTTGTCTGTTAAAATTCTAGTTCATCCTGTTATCCTGCACAATTTTAGTTGTGCAGTTTTTTTTTAATTTAGTTTTAAGATTTAAGCATCAACAATTTCTATCAACGAGTTATATAATTTAACAAATGCCCTGGATATAAATTACTTTCCTTAACTGGCTTCATATTTCCTTAAAATTCAGTATATTACAGTACAGATTGCACAGAAATCCCAGTGTTCCCTCTCTAAAGCTATCATTCATTTATGTATTAGTTCTTCATACACTAGAACCCCGCCTACTCTGATTTATAAGAATCCCAATCTTTTGTCTTTATTTGGGACATTTTCCACGGCTCAGTTAACTTCCCACACTTGCCATATCCTTTAAGAAAAGGAAGTGTGGCGCTGCAGAACAATTTTATGTAACAGCTCTATCATGTCTGAGGTAATTTTCAATGCCACGCTTCACACACCCTTTTTTCCCCATTTTGATTGCAACTACACAATGACTTAAGGTTGTTAGTGAGCTGCCTACAGTAAAATTAAGGTTTTTGCATACTTACAAAGACATATCCTTGTAACAGAAGAGATTTTGAAAATTTGTAGATGAAATCATAATGAGCTTCCATGACTCCACTCATTGACCCAATGGTGTCAGATAAATTCAGCTTCAAAATAAGCTCAGCTTTGAAGACAACAGCAGTGGCAGAGAAATCACATTATTTGCAATATGTGAAACAAAAAATGCGATTTCAACTAGCTTCACTCCAGACTGTTACAGTCATCCCTTCCGAGATTAGTTTACATGCATCTCTACCTTTTTTGTCGCTACTGAAAATACCTTGCTGACACATCCTACATGCTATAACTAAATCTACATTTTTCACTGCAGCACAACTTTTCTGGCTTATAGCTCGTGTCATATAAACCAGTCACGCACCAGGGTCATTCTCTTGTCTTGTTCCTCACCGTACTTCAAGGTGAGAGTAGGAGTTTCTGTTAATTTTATGTTAAATTCACAACTTTGCAATTATGATACAACTCACTTTGCTTTTATTACTTCAGCCCTCAAAGACATCTAGTGCCTCCTATATAAACACACAAACAACCCTTTGTATTGATGATGCCCCACAACTTCTTGTCACTAGCAAATATAAATCAAATTTGTCTGCCAAAATTACTAGAACATGAATAAGTAAGGTCTGTCTAAAGTAATTCCTTTAGGAAATCTAGAGTAACCTCTCAGTAATGTGACATTTCCCCTTCCATGACAAGCCACTGCTATGTTCACTTAGCTTTATCCACCTTTTAACTCCTACACCTTCTTGTTAGTATATTACTTTGATGATGATCCCTTTTTTGTAACACTGTATTACTTTTTACCTTAAAGTTGTTCAGTATTTTAAAAATAAGAGATCACATGAAAGAGCCAATCTCTACTTTCATCACTTTTTCTTTTTCCTTGAATTTGGATATAAGACTTCCTATCTTTTTCTCCCCTTCTGAAAAACCAAAACAAGAAACAAAACAACCAACAAAAAACAAAACCAAACCCAAAAGCAAAGATAAAAACAAAACAAAAACCTCAACACCAATTTATTAAATACAGTTGTAGTCTTTCCAGTACTCCAGAACAGAGATTACGTTGTTCTTCCTTCCAAATTAGTGGCCCATGTAAATCTATTACATTTACCACTTAGAAAAGGGTGCATTTCTATAGCATAGGAATTACTACAACCGTCACGTTCTGGGTTTTAGCCAGATGCTTTCAGGGGTCAAGGTTTATTTTTCTTATGCAAAATTGTCTACCTAGTTTTTATCTTATTCTTTACCTTCTTTTTGGCACCTGAGAATGGTTGCAACTGAAGACAGGACCTTACCAGGCTGAGCCAGGACTCTGAGTCAGTACAGAAAATTCTAGATGGGCTACCAGACAACTATCTTGCGTATCCTACTCCCATGATTGCTAGATGAAGGATAGGAAAAAACTTCCTCCCAGAACAGACTGGCAGAAACAGTGCATTACATTCATTGTTCCTTTTGCCTAAATTCCCAAAAAATACATTTCAATTGCCACAAAATTACCCATTCCCTGAGTATGCTGAAATCTCTCTGCAATTTTTTCTTTTTTACAGTTCTCCCTGTTTATGTCAGTTCTGATTTCATGGAAATACTACTTTTGTATCAAATAAAGCTACACTACCCATACTAAATAACTAGATCCATAAGCACTGGAACTAATGAAGCCTGATTTCCATTAAGTTCAAATATGAAGACTTATAAATTTTTTCTTCTCTCATTTCCCCTTCACATATCTCCTGCTAGTGGACTTAGTAGTCCCACTGCTAAAAATTAAAAGCCATGCAGTGTCTCATCACAAGCTACATGTGTGCTAACGTCTACACTCACTGACCAGCACCTGATGCCATTTGGACCAAATAAGGGACTCAGCTGCAACTCTGTCTATCACGGCAGGAACTAATTTTGGGTTTTGTCCTATACTGGGCCACTGTTTTTCATGCAACATGTTGCAATTCCATATTGTCATCTAAAACTGCCCCCAGTCAGAGTTGTAATGGGGTAGTGGGTTCCTTACTTATGGGCAGAAATAGCTGGCAGACTACAGTCACCGTCCCTGGGGGTGTTTAAAGAAAGGTTGGATGTGGTACTTAGGGACATGCTTTAGTGGGTAATAGGCGGTGGGGGGACAGTTGGACTAGATGATCCTTGAGGTCTCTTCCAACCTTAATTATTCTATGATTCTATGATTATGATCCTGTGAGCCTTATTCCTTGATGAAACTAAGCTAATTCCATGCCACCTACTTTTTGTTTTTATTTTTAGCATTCAATGGCAGAATTATAGGTTACTTTACAAAGATAACTAATGTTCTAGGTTCACAGCAATGAAAAAATCTCAGTCTGGATGAAGCATGAGTCCCCAGGAAGTATCTTCCAGCTTCAGTATCACTTGTTAGTTCACTCTCTAAATTAGTGCAGCACAAAACCTCAGCACTCAACATCCTTTTTTCCTAAATATCTTTCTCCTCCTTCATTCATATTAAAAAAAAACAGTCAAGTCAAAGGGAAGTAAAAGTTCATGTCTCGTAACACTGACCCCTTGAGCCCAACGCTGTGCCTGTTGGGCGCAGAATGATAGTTTCAGAGACTTCTGCTTCCTGTGGTTATCAGACACAGTAATGATCACAATTCAAACACAGAGCCTCTTATAGCCAGATGTAAGGTATTACAGAATCACAGAATCACAAGGGTTGGAAGGGACCTCGAAAGATCATCTAGTCCAACCCCCCCTGCCAAGGCAGGACCACCTAGAGCACATCACTCAGGAACACGTCCAGTCAGGTTTTGAATGTCTCCAGAGAAGGA
>VWZZ01000289.1:170322-190263 GCA_013399095.1 Psophia crepitans | reverse complement strand
GCATGACTTTGCCTTGGTAAAACCATGCTGACTGTTCCCAATAACCTTCTTGTCCTTGATGTGCCTGGAGACAGTGCCAAGGACAAGTTGTTCCATCACCTTTCCTGGGATGGAGGTGAGGCTGACTGGTCTGTAGTTACCCGGGTCCTCCTTCTTGCCCTTTTTGTAGACTGGAGTGACGTTAGCCTTCCTCCAGTCCTCGGGCACCTCTCCCGTCTCCCATGACTTGCTAAAGATGATGGAGAGCGGCCTGGCAATGACCTCCGCCAGCTCCCTCAGCACTCGCGGGTGCATCCCATCAGGCCCCATGGACTTGCGGATGTCTAGCTTGGCTAACTGCTCCCTAACCCAGTCCTCATCAACCCAGGGTAGCTCATCCTTAGCCCCGACTTCCTCAGGGGCTTCAGGGGTTTGGGGCTCCTGGGGAGAGTCTGCAGCAGTGAAGACAGACAATTACTTCTAAGTAACAACAACAAAGACTACATCTGCAGCTTGGAAGCCGCCGAAAACAGCAACAAATAGCAATAGCTGTGACAGGACACGCTCTAGTGAACGTGGTGCTTTAGGAAGCTGTGGGAAATGGTGGATGTAGCAAATCTGGTCTCCTACCTCCAATTAATACAATTCCCTAAGTGGATGAAAGCACTTGGCTGTCACCTGGACTTGAGGGACACATTGTCTGTTCCCTGCATCCAAAGCCCTGAGAAAGCTTGTGCACAGTTACAGTAAAATTTGTTTCCTATAATATTTTTTTTTAATAAGATTTGTACTTCTGAATCAAACGGACATCATCTGTATCACAGGTACACATATGTCCAAGGCAAAGCTACTGAATGTGAGGATACTCACTTCAGAGAACCTTTCTAACTAGATTTCAAAGAGATTTCAGATCAACTGGCATTGGTCAACAAAAGAAGTTACTGTATGTGACTGGGAAGTCCCTGAAAGAACTTGCTATAGGAACCTCAGAACAGGACTGCAGTCAGTGTCAATTGTCACAGGTTGAACTGAATTGCTTGAAGTGGAGTAGTGACAGTTTTCCAGCAGCTGAGGACTCATTTCTCAGCTTTTAATTATTTTTAAGATTACATGCTTCTCCAAAATTGGGTGCTTCACACTGCTCTGATTAAAGCAAGAAAGCCGAAAACTTGCAGTCTAGTCTCTTTTTGGAAATTAAAAAAGTCAAACGGCAAAATGATGGCTGGTTGTGTAGCTAAGGACTATCCCCAACACCTCACATCTGGATAAATATGCACACCATTCAACCAGTTTATACTTCCCGTTTATCTTGACTTTGCATGTCAAGTTGATAACTCGCTTAACTGACAAAGTTGAGCCCCACATGTACCATTAATGAACATGTGTTAGCATTTTCTGAAATGATTTCTCGTGATCTTGATTTTTTTTTCTATGTTTTGTTTTACTCTCTTTAATTACTTGGCATTGCTTATAATTGCAGTAGCATACACAGGATCAAAGACAGGCTCTACTTTGCAAAGTAGAGTACAAAAAGTACCTAATACTCACTGGAGCTTATATTATAGACAGAAAAAAGCATTGGAAAAGGAAATGAGCAGGAAGTAGGCAAATGTCATATAAGAAGCACGGGGTTACGTCATGCTTGTGAGAATATGTTTTCTGGTTTTGCAATAGATGTATTATTTTATTTTTCTTTAACTCCAAGAGGTCAAATGGAAACTTAAAAAAAGAAGCATAAGAACAATCTTCTGGTCCCTTTTCTCTAGACTAGGAATTTGTGGTGTGTTTTGTGAGATGGCAAGTATTTTAATGGCAGACTCTGTCCTTTCTGATGGACAACTTCCATCAGAAGCTTCTGAAAAGCTTCCATCTTCAAACTCCCTTTAAAAACTTAATGAAACAAAACATTTCTGACATTTGTTTGTTCCAAGACTTTTTTTTTTAATCTTGTGTCATAGTAAAAACTATATGATACAGATAGTTTTTCTTCCTAAAGTTTTGCACTCAGCACATTTCTGGAACATGGAAATAATAATAATAGTAATAATAATAGTAGTAGTAATAATAATAATATGACACTAGCAACTATTTCTAAGAAAGAAACAAAATTCCTCCTGCTTTTTTTTAATTCCACTTGCTTTGGTTGGTATATGGAAAGTATATACACTACCAGTCTCCCATTACAAAAACTAAAATTAATGCATATGTTAGTATCACTGGAATGAAAACAAGTATACGTAAAGTATGTCACCCAACTTAAGCCTCAAACTAGATTTTTTATTCTAGCAATAACTCCTAAAAAAGTTATTTTTTATTACTGGCCTGAGGCAAATTCAACTGAGATTATGCTTCTCAGGGGAAAAGAAGCATTTTCTGAAGCAAACGAACAACTTATCTGAGTACGCTGTAAAATCTGAAGATATTTGTCCTCTGAGTCATATTAGCACAGTCCACAGAATTCCACAGTTCCTTCTCTAGCGCATGTATCACCTGAATACATGAGAGTAATACCTGTTTTGTGATCCACTTAAGCTTTCTATTACCAGCAGCAGATTTTAGCTGCTCTTAAATTTGGCTGTGATGGTCCTATCTCTTATTAGACAATTTCAAGCATTCTTTACTAACTTTGATTAACATAAAGATCTTGACAGGTCCTTATGGCTCCGGATTTTCATTTAGAGTTTCATCTTCTTGATCTTTAGGAGTCTCTGTGGTCTAATTCTCCTATATCGTAATGATTTATGGTTTTCTATATTCAGTGTAAATGCTTTCAGTCCTAAGTCTCTGGCCATCTATTTTCATGTATTGAGCGCACTTCAGCAAGAGATGCATCTTTAAAATATCATCATGTTTTTCTGTCTCTGGAATATTTATATGCCTCAAAAGATTTGTTATTATTATCATTATTATTTTATAAGATGCTAAGTTTGCAGTAATTTCAAGGATAAAAATATTCAAGTATCTTGGTTGATTTCTGTCGTAAGACCGATAAAGCCAAGGAACTAACTGATGAGAAACATGCAAAAAGCAAAACACAGGCAGTAGCTACCTGCTGTGATATTATAGACTAAAAGCAATACAACCATACTGAAAGGAAGTAAAAATGCTTAGTAAAAATTATGGAGTATAAATCATTAGGTGGACACAGACAGCAGCCATGAATATGGTAAAAGCAGCAAAATGAGAGCAAGTAAATAGGTTAGGATTGGCTATACCGCAGTCTTACAGTGTGGTTGCAGACTGGAAAACAGAAGAGGTAGGTTCTCCTACGACATAAAATCTGGTCCCCTGATACTGCTGGCAAACAAACTGTAAGACTTCCTTTCTTAAGCCTTATAAAAACAGCTGTTGTTGTTTTTCTGCCCCAGCTCCCATTGAAAAATGATTCTAAAGGCAAAGAATTGGCATAGTTGAAAAGGGATCCCAAGACAGTATTTAGTCCACCCTACATCACTAATGCATCAAAAATTTATTTTCATTTCAAAATGAAATGAAGCCTAACATAGTTATTATCTTCTTAAATGATATGTTCTCCAGCCCTCTATCTACACATTTTTCTTTCCCACTTTTTACGAACACAAGTTTTGACTTTATAGACCACAGACTCTGAACCATACAGCTGCAGAAGACCTATGCCAACTCATGCCAGTCAAACATTGTGAAAGCTTCCCAGAGTTCATCCTCACTGAAGGTAAATAAGAAACCTGTAGAGTCTCCTTTTAGATTAAAGATATCATCCAATAGTTGAAAGAGAGAACCAGGCATTTAAAATCCTTGAGCCCACTCTCAGTTATAACTATAATTCACTCAGTGGACATTTGGCTCAGAACATCTTTTACTGCAGATCTGATACCCAGTAGAGGGGGTAGATTATTAACACGTTCACTGAAACTTTTCCTGAGATAATGTAGCTTTCCAAGTGCTCTGAGATACTTGGAATAAAAGGTTTTAAAAAACAACTAAATCCAGTAAATATCTTTCACCACCCCAGTTTAGTATCACGACCACCCGGGGGAAATTAGTAGTAATAAGGCACAATAATTTCTCCTTTATTCACTATGGTAAAAATGGATAATTCTAATTTTTTTGAAGGATATATATCTACAACAATAAAAAAAAAAATTGGTTGAGCCAGAAGAACCTCTGATGAATAAACAAGTTTTGATAGTCCTGCTCCACATTCATCAGGGTTTTATGAATATAAATATTTGATCCATTCCAGAATTACAAGACAGCATAAAAATATTTCAGACTGCTCTTCCTACATTAATGTAAAAAAGTCTTAGAAGAAATAAAGTACTTTCTCCCCCAGGTACACTTACTGACAAGATCCTACTGTGGCTGCAAAACTTCTGACTCAAGATGGGTAACTTCCAGGTACAAATTCACTGAAACTCAAACAGAACACAGACTTCATACCCGAGTCCTTTGTCTTGCAAGAACACCAGGGTTTAGACAGGATTTCTACCTTAGGTGGGTTTCCATTGGTGCTTAAGTATTAGCAAGACAACCATGTACTCCAAGGCTAAGTGCCTTTTTGAACCATCAATGTAATAATTTTCTAATTAATAAAACAAAACATTTCCATAGCTGAACTGGTAACTGTTTTGTGACACAGCAGAGACAACATGCTAAGACTAGTAACAAATTACAAAACCCAGTAACATTAAGCTCAAATTAGTTATTATCAAGAAATTTTTACACTAAAGGTTTTCTTTACTTTCCCTATGGAGCTTCCTGAGAAAATAATTTTAGACCACAGCAAGACTGTGCAAAACAAAATACTGATTTCTTTCACAAACATTAGTATGAGGTAAACAGGGACGACTGAGACAGAAGATGACAGATTGTGCTCTTTTCTATGCTAGTCAGGAAGGTTTAACAATAGATCTAGAGCATAAATCTGCTTTTTTTGTGTACCATCAGGGGGAGACAAATATTTTGGAAAACTTGATAGAATTCTAAGTTATTATGTCACTTCTTAAAGTTCATCTGAAAGACAAGAACAAACCTGTTGAATGTTCTCAATCTGCTGAAAATGCAATTCTATGACCAGGATAAATATTGAGAACAAATCCTGGGAAAAGGCACAACACCTTAGAATTAGAAAAAGGTAATAAATGATCTTTTCCTTAGTATTGAATTACTGCCAGCCTAACAAACAGATCACAGATGATGACAAACCTCAGAATTAAGCTTACTTTCTGAAATTAAGGCATGTAAAAATTGGTTTAATATGCACAAAAAATTATATATTTTTCTTGTATGTCTTTAATATTCTGGCACAACATGTTTCTAAGTGTGCAACATTAGGCCTAGCCTTTAAGTACAACATGGCTAAAACCGAACTCTCATTTTTCCTTTGAGCTGTGCTCGTTGGTCACTGGGGAGATTAATGCCACCATCTGTCATTCACCAGCAGAACCTTTCTTCTGCAGGTTTGGCCACTTCAAATTTTCACCCAATATATGTTTTCTACATAATTCCCCTTCAGTGACAATCCACCATTACAATTCAAATTATCATGAAACAGCACGCCAAGGTTCATCTTCTGATATTTGCTTACACACTTGCTAAGACTTTGCTTCAGCTTCTCATTGTCCTGCAACAACATCCTTTCCTCTGGTTTTTGCATTGCTACCCATTCAGGAATCCTTATGCTGAGGTTATCTTTGCAGTGTACTGCAGTGAACATGTCACCCTGCTCTCTACATGTCTCTGCTACGTTTCTCTCCTTCACCCATATACTATTATGCATCATCTCATTCACCTTCAAGAAAGCTATGTCCCATTTTGGTGTTCCCATCACGTGAAACGTACCACCGATATTTGTTTACATATAGAAAAAGCCCTTATGTGCTTTCTCATATATCTTTTTAAATAAATTGAGTACCCATAAAGCACTTCTATTAATTCAAAATCATCCCACTTTAGCTTTGAAGGCTTACAGCTGCTAGGCTGCTGCTACGATCACTATTGCTATTCAAGCTCACTTCAGTAAACTTGTATTCTAGATAATATTGTGAAAAAGCTGAACTATGTATTTCTGACTGCTAAACTGTGTGAATTTCAGCACACACAACCAGCAGAGACAAACACGCTCTGGTCACTCATGTTAGAGGTAAAGCATATAGACATATACAGGTGCCCTATGGACACAGGGATATCCAGGGCATATGGCCATAGATCTTTGCTGAAGGGAAAGCTGAGAATTACTTACCACACTGCAGCCAGGACAGTCAGGACCATTTTCACATGTCCTACGCCGTGCTTGGATCCCTCCTCCACACTGAGCCGTGCAGCGCTCCCATGGACCCCAGCCTGTCCAAAACACATGAGGGGGGCACAACAAATGCTCATTGCAGTACCTGTGAGAAGAGGCAAACAAAGAGGCAAAGAATCTATTTAGTACCAAGAGAACACCTCCCGCAAAAGTCCCTCGTTTGCATTATTCACATAGATGTTTGTACAGGGAAATGTTTTATACAAAGGGCCCCTCTCTGTTCATCAAGCACTGAACTAACAGTTGTCACACTGCAGTGTTTAAACATTTGAGGGTTGGGGTTTTTTTAGGCCATTGTTGCGTGGGTGAAGCATTCGTTTGCTTTATTCAGTGCCTTTATACAAACCATGTGATACTACCATGCTATTGTACCGCGAGCACGTAAGCAAGGTTGACAGCTAGTTTATTATAAACAGTTGTGGCTATACATGTGCGGCAGAAGTGAGTCAACCAAACGGAAGGACACCATTTATGCAAGCAGTCTTTTATCAGTCTCCAGCTAAGCACTGATTAGAATTCATCTCTATCCTCTTCAAAGAACTAGCTTTTTGCTTTCCATGATGTCTCCATTTCTATGGGTAAAATACAAGCTAAAACATTGATTTTAGGCATAAACAAATAGACTGTTTTCATAATGTTATTATTTTATCTTTTAAAGGGTGTTTTTAGCTTTTATAATCTCTGAGGGATTTCCCAGTGGGCTGCAAACTGATTCAGAGGCCGACTAGGTTCTTGAAGGAAGCAGCAATATTATACTACTGAGCTGTCATACTATAACAAGACATTCAGATACGTGGAAGGGTCTCAAATTTTAGTGAATTTTTTTCATTTCTTGTAAAAATCTAAGACTCTTGATTTTTTTGAGGGTGCCACGCAGTAACTCCAGCCGTAGTAAAGACCCTCTACACACGTCCAAGGGATTTGGGCCATCAGCAAGCGTGACTGGGGCTCTAAAGAGACCAAGTGGTTATTTCAGATAAAGCAAAGTCATGACAGATATTCAGAAAACAGATGACCCTGAAGGAGTGTTCTAATATTTTATGGATGTGGCTGGGTGGCTCTTGTTCCAGCTACTGACTGTCCTGAACAAACAAATCCATCTGTTACAATATTTCCTCATTTTTTACATCAGCCATCCAAAATTCACTGTCGTCTTGCTCTTCTAACAAGTTTCCATCACTTTGCACTCTCCCGCAATGAAAACTGACTCTAATACTTGAGTAATTCATTTTCTACAAAAAGAGAAATGACAGTATAAACTGTTGTCATTTTCAACAAGAATAACCATAACCACATTTTTCTTCTTTCGCAGAAAGCCCCAAGATCCTCAAGCTTTAATTCGTCGTTACCAAGGAACGTGCATGTTCAGAATTTCATGGGAAAAAACCACTTGTGTACACTATATACAGCAGTAGGTTTATCACATATGCTGGAGCCTAGGATTCAGAATTTGTCCCAAGGTCTGAGTAACTCCATCAAAATTTAAAAGGTTGGGAGTGGGGCAAATAGGGGAGTGAAATTTAGTTTTGTGTTTCTGTATAGTTAAGGAAATTATTAACAGCTTATAGTAACCTCCGCTGCGGTTTACTAGTAAACTGAGGGAAAAAAAAATCTCATATGCTCAATATTTATGAATCTGCTATCTCAGAACTCTTCAGTGCATGATTTGGGTAGATGTTTTTCAACAGCATCTTATACATAAACTAGCTTTTTTTCCTTCTGCATGTTCAATATTTGTAATTCACAGTTCACATTCTGCTATCACTAAAGATGCAGAGGAATGTTCTGTGCCTGGATATTCTTCCTTCAAAACTCAAAGAGCTGCACACATTCTGTGTCACTAGCAGTCATTTAGGTGAATATTTGTGATCCATGATCATTTGTTGAGAATATGTCCCCAACAAAACATACGTGTAACATCACCATTTATTTAGTCAAATGAGTACATATTTCATTAACTTTTAATGGAGATGTGCTAAGTTAATTTGGGACACACGCATAGGATAAAGCAAGTCTGCCACAAAGTTGCCAATTATTGATACTCAGCCATGCAAAAAGTAAAATTAAGGGTGGGACTTATCTCGCCTTAAAATATAGGCATGTACGGCATAGCTGTCTAAAAATGAAGTAGTCATCTAAATGTGAGCAGCAGTTCATAGAACGAAGCGGCGCTTTTAAAAACATGATTTATGTCACCCTAAAGCAAATGCCTAATGTAGATCATACAGCTACAGCCCTCAATATACTGATTTCTCTCCATTGATTATAAAGGCTGCAGAGGAGACAGACATCTAAGCTCCCATTACAGCCAATAGAAATTTTGTCAATGCAAGCTATGGAGGCTAGAATGATTAATTTGATCAAATTTAGGAACACAGAGTAGAAGGAGACAAATCATTCTGTTCTTCACAGCCCGCATTGACAAGATTTCTACAGGCTGTAGTGGAAGTTCAGACACCTGTCTCATGCATAATCACTCACATTAGTGGACAACTAACGTTAGATGCGACAAATCTCACTTAGATGAGATTCATGACGCTATACTGTGCCTCTCTGAGTGTCAGTGTGCCCTATCATCTGCATGCTCACTTAAGCAGAAAACCTAAGGACTGACTCAGTAAGCAATTCAAAGGCTGGCAAATTCTCTTACTCACCACTGTTTAAAGATGCAGTTGAAACCACAAGATGAAACTCAAAAAAGCCTTAAAATGCCAATGAAAGCTACTTAACTGTAATTTACGAAAACTGTTTTTAAAATATCCACAGAAGTGAGTGCACTTAAGTCCTTTTTTTTTTTTCTTTTTTTTTTTGGAAAAGGAAAAAACCATGGCATAGAAGTAGAATATTATTTTCATTTCAGCCAGCCAGCCTCTGAAAACATCAGGTATGTTTTCACAGCTAGAGACATCCCTGCAATTGATCTTTGAGAGCTGTGCTACAGCATGGGGCTTTGAGCCAAGTTTCATTATATGTCTTCTTGGCTGCATTTCAAGTCACTCAGTAACCCTTTTTCCCTTTTGCTCTTTCTTCCCCTTTTAATTTTGTTCTCAGGACCTACAGAGCTAACATTTTACAGTTATTCAACAAAACATGCAATGCAAGAAACTTGAATCTGTGAAACCACTGCCCTCTCCCCTAATCCAACTGCAATGAGGCCAGAAGGGAGAGCAGCCTAGAGAAACATGGGGTTTGTACAGTGACCCTTCCCAATTCCCCTTCCAGTGAATCCAAGTTCAAATGCCCTAATAAAGTAATTGTCATACCAAGGGAAAGGAGAACATCCTCTGTCCAATGGTGTCCACAACCACTAGATCCTACAGTAATCTTTAAATTTTTAATCTAGGCAATTCCAGTACAACTGGAATTACTCTTCTTTCTATGAAGATCCCATCTGTTAGTAAAACATCAATTTATTTCAGTGTTTGCACGCGGCACTGAGTACCACAGGCTAACTGCATGACAGTTACAAATTTGCCTTTTTTATTCCACAGAGAGATGCTATTTAACTTAAATACACAGTTCTTAATTTTGAACTATATTATGCTAGCATGTATTTAAGAAAAAGAATAACCTTCATCACAGTGTGCCCATTCCTATACAATATACTGTTACACGGTAGGTAGTCGTGATTACCAGCTGGTGACTTACTGGGAAGCACAAACTACACTGACATTGATGGGAATGCTGGATTCCTTTAATTGAAGGCAAACACAACACATACACACACCTTATTGGACTGAGATTGCTGAATCGACAAAAAATCCCCACCCAGGAGACTATGGAGGGTGGCTGGGGCCGGGACATGTGCTCCCAGGGGCTTCTGTGGAAGAAGAGGACGGAGCAGAGAAAGCAAGGAGAATGGGAGCATGCACTTCCCAGCAGACAAGACAGCCGTGGGGAGCACAAGCAAGCCCAAAGCCTCGTGGTGTTTGATCCGTTCTGTTGAAGGGGACCGAGTTTGTTCGCACTGCTTGGCATCAAGCAGTGCTACACAGAGCAGGCACTTGACTCTCAGCAGTTCTTCCTTCTCATGGAAACAAGCCCAAAAGCTCTGAATATCTGCTGAGGATTGTACAAAAAAAAAAAAAAAAAGGTGACAATATGTACTGCTTCTAATCTTCTTATACACCCAACAAATTGCAGGGCTTTCCAACATTTACTCCTCATCTGCAGCCAATTTATTTTTCTGCTTCTGATTTGATATGCTTTTTTTCTCTCTCTTTTTTCTGTATGTAATAAAAGTTAACTACACTCACTAAAAGCAAGGGATTCTCATTGTAATGTCCCTCATTTCTGCACAGATAGGCGGGAGGCAAGCGGACTTACTGAGCCCATATCCACAGCCTCTTTCACAGACAGGAGAGAGCAAACATTTTCAATCAATGAAAAAGTCAAGACAGGATACTACAGACTCTATAAACTAAAACCTAGAGAGTTTTCCAGCAGTTTCAGTGAATATTTCTCACACAGAAAAAGAATCAGAAGAAATTTTTAAGCCTCTAAGGGATTCATCTGGATGTCTTCCGTCTGGATTAACTACAAAATTGTTTTATCTGATTAGCAAATTTTGTTAAAATACTATTTTTACTCCCTCTCTATATTCTGTCTAAGTGAACATCAGCTGCACTTTCGACCTATTTCTACAAGGCGAATTTGCTTTGTAATATGAGTCTTTGCTGCTGTCTCTCAACTGTTTTCCACCCCTCCACACACCCCTTCAGCAGCAGAGCGTGCAACAGCCTAACCTATCTGCAACACTTTAAATTGGTAAATACTGCCACTGATTTCAAGGGACTGACCAGCAAGCACAGAGCTGCCTGATACGTTAGCCACGATAGGTTCATGGCTTTCATGAAGCCATGAATGATCAAGGGAGTGGATGATCAAGATGATCAAGGGAGTGGAACATCTCCCTTATGAGGAAAGGCTGAAGGAGCTGGGTCTCTTTAGCTTGGAGAAGAGGAGGCTGAGGGGTGACCTCATCAATGTTTATAAATATGTTAAGGGTGAGTGTCAGGAAGATGGAGCCAGGCTCTTCTCAGCCTCACTAAGCGATAGGACAAGGGGCAACGGGTGCAAGCTGGAGCATAGGAGGTTCCGGGTTAATGTAAGGAAAAACTTTTTCACTGTAAGGGTGACAGAACACTGGAACAGGCTGCCCAGAGAGGTTGTGGAGTCTCCTTCTCTGGAGACATTCAAAACCCGACTGGACGTGTTCCTGAGTGATGTGCTCTAGGTGGCCCTGCCTTGGCAGGGGGGGTTGGACTAGATGATCTTTCGAGGTCCCTTCCAAACCTTGTGATTCTGTGATTCTGTGAAGTAAAACAAGCATAACCTAGACAAACATTTAGCTCTTAACACATGAACAAATGCTCTCAAACTGAGTATGTGTTCACATCTGCAGGCTGAATTTACCTCAGCTGTACACTGACTTTTATGTGTTTGCTTTCTATGGAGTTATACACTGGACCGCTACTGAAACCACTCTTTGTTGAAAAGCTGTTTCAAAGTTTGGCACAACATTGGCTGTGGAAACTAAATCCTGTATTATGCCCCTCAACATGTGAAGGTGACATGAATAAGCACTTTTATAAAGACAAATGCACATGTGTAAACCAACTAATTCTAATTTTTGCTAAGACTATACATACATTCATTTTACGTATCAGCTGTGCCACTAAGAAAGTAAAATGTTAGGCTATTTATAAGCATCAATAAATTTAAATGAGAAAAATCCGAGAAGCTGCTTATTGGTACTCTGGATACAAAACCAAGGTAAATGTTTCTTAGGAGTTACTGCATGTAGAATATTTGCTCAGCCTGCCTAAGTATGCTGGGTCCTATTCTCGAAGAAAGCGTTTCCTTTTTGTGCAGATCTAACTCCAGTGGCACTGGAGTGAAGCAGTGAATTAGGACTACTGTAAATACTGGCATTCATTGCCCTCACAGCTCAAAACTCTCAGCAAGCTGTGAGAGCCCTGAGGACACTCACAAAGCCCTAACAGCCCCAACCAGCCTCACGTGGGAACTCTACCCACACCCATGGACCCAGGAGCTCTGTTTAAACTCTGCCAGGGACCTTCAGCCCCTGCCTCAGCTGTGTTGTTGGAGAAGTGCTGGGCCTTGTCCCTGGATCACTACAGATGCCCATGATCTAGATCTCAGTATGTGGACTGGCCTTGGCCCTCTTGCTATAGACTGGCCCAGTGACCACTGAACCTGATCCTAACCCTGGCCTGTGGCTTGGCTTCCCAGCTGGACCTCAGACCTGCCTCATTACTGTGATATCACCTATAATCTCGACTCTTGGTTGGATCTGGCCACAGTCTCCAGCCTTGCACTGCTCCTCTGCTGGGGGTGGTGGGACTTGGCTGGAAAGTTTCCCAGGGTGCTCTGCTTTTTACAGCTCTGAAAAGATTTACCCAAGTACTTGGTCTGACACCAACAAACATCCTGGCAAATAGCTGATGCTTCATTTCTCTAGCTGCTTTACAAATTGCATGACAAAACTGCCTAACACACTACACCTTCTGGAAATAAACTTGAAAAGTACTTTTTTTTAAAAAAAAGAAACAAACTTTAAAAGTATCAGCACACATCATGGCTAACTCAAACAAAATTAGGGTAGAGGCAGGAAGGTCATCTGTGAGCAAGCTACTGAGTGAGAGGAAGGTGCAGGGCTGGTGAGAGTGAAGGGTGTTTCAAGGAGATAGGAAACAGTGATAGAGGAACTAAGAGAGAAGGCGGCATCCTGTGGTAAACTCACAGGCACATACGTCCCAGATTGCTGCTGAACTGGATGAAGAGGGAAAGGACAAGTAACCTGCAGGCTACAAAAGCAAAGCAAAGTTAGCCCGCTGTTCTTTCAGTACTGTTACAAACCAAAATTCAATACTTCTAGGCTGCTATTTTTTCAACTCATTGTAAGTATCACTTTCCATTTTGTAACTGCTTTTTTAGTGCACTCATTGTCTTCATATTGGACATTTTCTCCTATAATTTTGGAAGTATTTCTCACAGTTTTCTGTATTTCTCTGAAACTTCTTATTGGACATTTATTCCATGTTAAACTTTAGACAAACAATGACTACAAACACTCATAGTCCATCATCAAAAAGTCTTTCCAAACTAAACTCTTTTTTTCTATATTCAGTCTCATTGTGTCCTGCCCTGGACTGACCTCTCAGTTCAAGAAAATCAATAACTGTTATTCATGCTGGGACAGAGCTATGTAACAGCAGATATAATCTACTTTTGGTGGTGATGGCTTTTTGATTGGGCAACCTATTTTCAGTAAACAATTTACAACATAACAAAATGCTATCCTCCATGACGAAATGGTAAATATTCATGGATCTGAAACAGCAAGAAGTGTTCACATGTTCTGTGATACTATCCTATACATTTAGCATTAGAAAGACCAGGTCCCCGATGAACTATTAACACATAAATGTGTGATGCAATTTCCCTTCAATGGAATCTTTTCACCTGAAGAAATGCCAGAGTTGGTGTTTAATTAAATCCCTTACTGAAACTCATCATAAAGGTTACTGAATCTTGTTTTCATCCAACAGCAATATAGGACACTAAATCACTCATACAGAAACATTGAAGTAAGCTGCAAGTAGATATTAAGAGGGAATATCTCTTGGAATGGATGACTACAGTACTCCAAATTCTTACACCAACACTGGTCTTCTGCTATCCAGCTTTTTGGCGTGCCTCAGGAAACAACACAATGCATCTAAGAGTTGCAGTTTATCTGAATATATCCTAGTTTGATTTAAAGAAATATTTAATTCCTGTTAAAATTCCTAACATGCAAATTGCAAACTAGAGACATTAGAGTACATGTAAAATGGAATCAGAGGCCTGAACTTCATGTTTTGAGCTAGTGACAAAATACCCAGCCCAGTGGCAAAGCAGTAGATGGTGAAATCAAAATCTGGGCTGACTAGATCTGCTCAGGGGTTAATATATGCACAAACAATTTAAAAACAAACGAACAAACAAACAAACAAAAAAACCACAAACCAAACCAAAAACCTGAAAGCTTACTAAAAGATATTTGAGTTCAAGGTGTATTATATTTATTTAATATAAAACAAAGCCCTTGAAACCTCCTTTCATGTTATATAGATGCTTAATTCATTTAAGACAGAAAAAAATGAACTCACAGCATCAGTAACATAGTGCTTTGACCTTACTATATTTTGCTCTGAATTCTGGATCTAGAGGCTGGGCAAGTTACATTTCAAACAAACTGCAATCAATTTTCAAGGAGAATCAATTTTCAGGGTCTCAGGGGACAGCAGCACATTGCTTCAGCACAATTCTCTGGCACTACGAGGAGCTCTCAGCTGGCTCAGGAGGGATGCAGCTAAGTGAAAGATGAAAGAACCGCTGTGGACCCACAGCCTTGCTAATGGGAATACTGCTACTGTGAGGCAGCAGAGTTAAAGAGAGAGTAGAAGGAAAGGGAAGAGAAAAACAAGGCAGGTAAAGGAGAAAATGTCCTGTGGAAGCTGGGCAGAAGAAATTAAAACAGACAGTAGAAAAAAGATAACTCACCTCTCCTCACGATTCTGTCCCACACAGACGCGTCCTCCATGTCGAGGGGTTGGATTGCTGCAGGAACGCTGACGAACTTGAAAGCCTATTCCACAAGTGGTACTACAAGGTGACCAAGAAGTCCATGGTGTCCAGCCTCCATTTCTGGTAGAATAAAAAGCTCAGGCTCTGTCATCTGTTATACATAGCGAATGGCTGATTAGGTGTGACTGACAGCAGAATCTGGCCCATTAATATTTCTGTAGAAGTCATTAATACTGCATTGTGTTCCATTTCTTAAAGAATACTGAACAAAAATAAAGGTGCTCTGATCCTTCCACATTCCATGCTTTGTAATCAGCAGCTGCTAAAATGACACCATTACACAAAAAGTAAAGTACAAAGATACGAAGCTATTTAGTTGCATTCAGTCACTTTATTCTGAGTAAAATTCATCTGCAAACTACTGTTCTGAAGATAACTTTTAATTACATATTGTTCCAATTATTATTTCGGGGTCTTTTTTTCAGGGAGATTAAAATGTCAAGTTTTGTTTCCTCTTCTGAAAGAAAAGTGATTAAAGCCTGGAGAAAAAAAGAGGCTGAGGGAAGACTTTATTGCCCACTACAACTACCTGAAAGAAGGTTGTAACGTTGGTCTCTTCTCCCAAGTAACAAGTGATAGGACAAGAGGAAATGGCCTCAAGTTGCACCAGGGAAGGTTAGATTGGATATTAGGAAAAATTTATTCACCAAAAGGGCTGCCAAGCACTGGGACAGGCTGCCCAGGGAAGTGCTTGAGCCACCATCCCTGGAAGGATTTAAAAGACTCATAGATGTGGCACATAGGGACACGGTTTAGTGGTGGAGTTGGCAGTCAGTGTTAGGTTAACAGTTGCAGTTGATGATTTTAAAGGTTTTTTCCAACCTAAATGATGCTATGATTATATCATTCAGAAGGAAAAAAAGTAATAAGTAACAGTCAAAATGCATCAGTTTGCAATTTCAACAGGTTACCCTGATAAGGCGCCAATACCTTAATTTTAGTGTAACAAAAAAACTAACAGAATTCATACGCTGTATCTGGCATTTGCGAACTTTTGGAAAGGATACTCCTGCCCCTGTCCAACGTAGCCTATGAAAAAAATACTAGACCCAACATCTAGAAAGGAATGTCATATCCTGTTCTAAGCAAAAAATGATGCACTCCAGCAGTTCCCAAAACTTTTTGATGGCTAGCTTGCACTTTCTATATTGGTAGAAGACAAACAGAAATCAGGAAAAATTAAACTATAATGAATTCTTGAGGTTTCATCATAAAAGCAAAAGTTAAAATAGTCCCTTACTTAATTTTGAAAACATTTTTTAACACTGAAAACTAATCAAATCCAGTAATAAAAATTACATAAGATTATTAATTTATCGCATATATTACCAATTTAAACTTCACACATCTTGAGTCTTGTTATTATAAGGGATATAAGGGTTGATTACACTGGAAAAAGGCTTTTGAAAAAAAATAATAATTTAGTAACACAGATAAAAAAATAAGATCTCTGTCAGTGCAATGTCTGATCCAATTGGTAAAATGAACAAAATATCCGGATATCCATAAACTCTGGGAATTACTAATATAGAAGTGTTAACAGAAGTAAGATGTTAAAATAGCAGTGTAATACCGCCAATGGTAGTATGTGAATCAACTCCCATATCATGTTCCAAATTCCCTTCTAAACCTGACAACCAATAGCTGCTGTTCTTTGATTGTTCAATATCTCACAGCATGCTGACCTTTTCTGCCATTCTCCTGATCTGATGCTATATACTATATTGATATGTTTTTAATAGTTTCCCTAAAATTGACTATTTCCACTTACAGAGCTTCCAGTTATCTTGTGCAGAAGGATAATCAGTTTTATTCACTACCATGATGTGCTTTTGAGGTTTAAAAAAAAAAAAAAAAGCAGAGACAAAAAGCAGAAAGATTCACTGAGAATAAGCAGAACGCACCAGTACATAAGTTTCAATGTGCAACTAAAGTATGTATTATGTTTTAAACATGAACACCTAATGCAATTCAGAATATGCAGTGTTCGGAGTCTCTTTGAGATTACTTGCTTTCATGTTTTTTTTCTGGGAGTGGTTACGTGCCTGAGGAAGACAAGAGAGTGGCTAAAGAGTGGTATACAGACTAGTAATAGATCTAGATGCCGTGATACAAACAAAAGATATAATGACAACATTTTTCCCAAGGCAGAATGGGGAAATACAACGATGATATGAGACCTCCAAAACAGCAAACATTTCTGACTCCCAGAAAAAAAAGTTTTATGACTTACAGAACTGAGAAAAAGTATCATGCTTTGGATATTACCTAACATTGATTTTTTTTTTTCTGTCTGAGCTTTTGTCAAAGTTAGCTGAGGACCATATTATTTGGTACACAGCATTTGAAATCACTGCTTGCCATCTGGCTCATTCTCTTTCCCACAAAGTCTGAGAGACACTTTCTAATGTCTCATTTGCTGTGACCATTGCTATGAGCTGTTCCATGCATAGAACAGGATCAGTGGATTGCAGGTGAGATTTCAAAGGGTAGGTTCTATTCTGATTCCGTTAAAAACTTTTAAACCTTACACAATTGAACCTGAAATTGTTTTGAGTACCTGGAACAGTTGGCAATCTCCATGGTTGGTCCTTCACACAGCCAACCTCCGCACTGAGGAGCGGGACTGTCACACACACGTGTCCTGCAGAGGCAGGAGCCAACACTGGCACCGTCAGTGTGGGTACAAGGTTTCCACTGCGACCACATTCCAAAATGCCCATCCACTGTCAGATTCCTCACCTAGAAACAAACACAACAGATAGGCTTACCTGAGGCCTGACAGTGCCTTCATACAGCCTCTTAATTCTGCAGTACATGGAGGTACAGCC
The DNA here is from genome assembly GCA_013399095.1 of Psophia crepitans. Lineage (NCBI taxonomy): Eukaryota > Metazoa > Chordata > Aves > Gruiformes > Psophiidae > Psophia > Psophia crepitans. The sequence continues at coordinate 172,515 of VWZZ01000289.1, read as the reverse complement.
TTCAGCCACCAACAGTCAAAGCCTCCCCTGGGGAATTGTACCTTCCAGACAGCAAGCTCCCCTTATAATTTATGTAGCTGCATAATTCCCACCACCTCCAACCAATCTGGGCAACTGGATGTCACCACTATAGCAATAACAATAATCACAACTACCCGTTACCTTTTACAACCATGCATGCCTACAGTGATTCAACAGAAAGCAGTTTCACTTTCTCGATTACCTTCTGACGACAGTATTCTCTATTTCCCAAAATTTACCTGGGATTAGGAACCTGTATACTGACTGTAAAACAGCACATGCAAGAACACCTGTGGAAATGCAAATCTAGATCAAAAGGAAGAGGCAGCAGAAAATAGTCCAGGGTAACAAAACTGGAAGAATTAAACTCAAATCTCCATGATGAGTGTCTTTCTCTGGCAACAGTATTTTGAAGTATGCATCACATAGCACCATTTCATAAAAGTGAAATGTGGTTTTAAATATGACTTGCTCTAAATATCATATGTAATTATATGCATAAATCCTAAAAACATCTTCAAAAAGCAGCACCTAACTCGACACAATGAGAGAGTTTGCTCCCACTGAAGTCAATTCTCAATACCTTTGGCTGGAAGAGTCAGACCATTCTCATCTTGACTGGAATGTTTCCATCATGCAGCCATAACGCATGTTAATAAGAAATCTTTACTGTCCTGCTAATACAAAATGTGCTGATGGAAATTGCAGCAGCCTCCATGGTTACTGGAACTTCTAAATGGGGCTGGACATGGAGAATTCAGCTCTCTTAACAAAGACAGGCTTTCATAGTATTAATTCTTTTAGCAAGGTGTTAATCTTGACAAATCTGTGTTCATAAATGAAAATGATGGCCACTTTTGCACCTGAATGTTAAAGGATTTGCTTTTTGATTGTCACATTTTAACTTTCAGTGAAAACAACACTACTAACAAGTGCAGGCTAAATAGCATTTAAAGCCATTCTTAGATAAAAATAAATATGTATCAGTTGTAGTCACGCATATTTTATCAAATGTGTAAGAATGTAACACTTAAACATTTGCTTATATACTGGAATAGAAGCTATAGTTGTAGATTGTCGTAAATGGTCTGAAATGGTGTCGCCCTTTGCTGCTTCTAGTACTGTTTCATTTTAACAGTGGTGAGGGAAGTATACCTTTCAGTAATAATTTGAAGATACAAGAGATTCGATTACAGCACAGGACATGTTTCCACTGCCCTGCTGGGTGCTGGCTGATTCTTTCCACTGTGGTAAAGGTTCCACAATTTCACTATTAATTACATTTCTCATGATTTATTTTTCACAGATACATCTTCTCCACAGAACAGCTATGTGTATATTCTGCCAGCTACAACCGACATAATCATAATTCATCATTACAAAATCCTGCTGACAGCTGTTTATTGAAAATAACTCACTGACCTTTGCTCATGCAGAGCATACGCTGTAGTTTTTCATAAGACAACAGAAAATACTTACTGCTTGTTAAGTGACAAGTAGTAAACCCATTCTCTCTTACACTGCTGCTCTAACAAATCTATATTGTCCATAAACTAGCAAAGGTACGTCCCCAATCCAATTAATGTCAGAGATGTGAAAATGTTTTTACTGCTTTCTAGTTCCACATTGAACTAAGGCATCTGTACTGTTGCACCTACAATTATAAACTAAAGCTACAGTTGTCTATGGATACCATGATTTATATCAAGTGGCAGGGAAAGTACTCATAATACTTAGCTGAAGCTTGAGCTCAGAAGCAAATACTGATGGCAGGTTTCTCTTTCTTGATTTTTCCCATACTCCTGTAAAGATCATCTCACTGCAGTTTCTGCTGTTCCCCATGACTCACATGCTCTGTCTCTAGGAATATCTCCCTTCCACAAGTGATATCAAACAATTTCATCACAGGACTATAGGAAAGCAAAATGTACTAATGAGGGGCATTTTTAGTCCTGAGCAGAACCTATGTCCATTAACCTTTCACCATGTGACACAGAATCACAGAATCATGGAGGTTAGAAGGGACCTTGAAAGCTTGAAAGATCATCTAGTCCAAACCCCGCAGGACCGCCTAGAGCACATCACACAGGAACGTGTCCAGTTGGGTTTTGAATTGTCTCCAGAGAAGGAGACTCCACAACCTCTCTGGGCAGCCTGTCCCAGTGCTCTGTC
>VWZZ01000289.1:142232-170075 GCA_013399095.1 Psophia crepitans | reverse complement strand
ACCTACTGACCACAGCCCTTCTAATGCACCCCAGGATGCCATTGGCCTTCCTGGCCACCAGGGCACATTGCTGGCTCATGGTCACCCCTCCGTCCACCAGGACCCCCAGGTACCTTTCCCCTACACTGCTCTCCAGCAGGTCAGTCCCCAACCTGTACTGGCACATGGGATTCTTCTTTCCCAGATGCAAGACTCTACACTTGCCCTTGTTAAATCTCATCAGGTTCCTCCCCACCCAGCTCTCCAGCCTATCTAGGTCCCGCTGAATGGCAGCACAACCCTCTGGCGCGTTAGCCACTCCTCCCAGTTTTGTGTCATCAGCAAACTTGCTGAGGGTACACTCCGTTCCCTCATCCACGTCGTTAATGAAAATATTGATTAGCACTGCTCCCAGTACCGACCTCTGAGGGACTCCACTAGTCACAGACCTCCAACTAGATTCTGCCCCATTGACCACAACCGTCTGACTTCTACCTTCCAACCAGTGCACAATCCACCTTGCTACCTGATCATCCAGTCCACACCTTCTCAGCTTACCCACAAGGATGCCGTGGGAGATGGTGTCAAATGCCTTAGTGAAGTCAAGATAGACCACATCCACTGCACTTCCATCATCTATCCACCTGGTTACATCCTCATAAAAGGCTATCAGGTTTGTATATGACACGCCTCAAGGGGAAAATCACAACCAAGCAGACAATACGGGTGTACTTTCCCGGCACCACTACACTCTGCTTTCCCTCTCTACCACCCTGTTTCTATCACCCTTTTCCTTCTGCAGAGTCTCCAGTCCCTTCTTCCTTTCTAATGTCCTCCAAATCTGAGTCGTCTTTGTCTTGAGCCTCTCTGCACCCACTTTGTCTTCCTGGTTTGTGCCTCTGCACTCTGAGTCAAGGTCACATCTTCAGTGACTCAGTCCTTAAATCCACCACGAGGTCCTTGGTTTGAGATTACTTTCTGTAGAATTCAGTGTCTCTGGACTATTTGCTGAAGCTGCTAATGAATTCAGGTAAGATTCCATACTACACTCTTTCCCCACAGGCAGCTGTGAAAATAAAGCCATTCATGTTGCATGCTTATGTAAAAAAAACCAACAACATCAAGTCAAACTTTTTTAAAAATTATTTTTACATTCCTTGTAAAAGCTCCTAGATAATGTCAGACAGTGTATTTTTAAGTGATGAACTGCGAGTGTCCCCACTGGAAAATATTTTGACAAAACAATGAACCTTCATTACAATAAAAAATACTGGATGAATAATAGGGATATTTTACCAACTAGGAGAAGCTCAAAGTAGATAATTGTGCCATAGCATTAATTATTATCTATACTCATGCACAACTATCTATATTCATGCCAACTGAAACAATAACCTAAAAAAAAAACCAGCTTCAGAGCTAAATCAAAACAAGATAACCAAAATAACCACATTTGTCAGAAATTATCTTCAAAGTTCAGAGAGATGGTAACACAGATGCTCAGTTACCTCTCCTATCCCCCTCCCTGCTCTATCATCACATGCCAATAAACGTTCAGATATACAAATAATTCTCTAGGAAATAATTTCTCAATAGCAACCGGTCACACTTTTAATTTTGGGCTAAACTAGCCTGTAAATAGGCCTCTCGCTGATCTGGCAGAGAGAAGAAACTGGTCATGCACTAATTTGACAAATATTCTATAGTGTTAAAAAGATCAGTTAGTTTTACTAACAATTGACTAACAGAACTTATGTTCTGCCTGCAAGTATCTTAAATGTAGAAAGCAAATGTCACGGATGCACATAGTTGCCTGCAAAATGAAATTCATTACATTTTGGCTTATATATCCTGTGAATGCAGCACATAAAAATGCTATAGAAACAAATATTTGAATGTCTCGCTAAGCAAAACTGTAATCGATTGCAGTTTTCTAGAATACAGTGTTACTGTAAAGGAAAGTTTCTATGAAGTTTTTAAATCTGTTCAACAATGTGTTACTTAAAGTCCAGGGGTTTAAGACAGTAAGGTGGTAACACCATGCTTTTCAATTTAGACAGTTAATTATAAAATTTTCCTGGTATTATGCAAATTCAATCTGCTCAACTCCGAAATTCCTTTAGAGGTTCACTAAATCTTTTCATCTTTGATACGCAGTATAAGTCTCACAGCTGTGGATGAATTTCTAAGCAATCCTTTGGTGCTCCCCTGCTTTGACTAGATTATTGTATCCTATGCAACTCTCATATAATAGATATGAAATATTTTTTTTTCCATCTGAATGGAACAGAATTGAATTCTCCTTTCTAAACCATTCCTCCCTCCACCCCTCTTGGCCTCATGTTTTGTATCTACAGAAGAAAATAAGGGCTAATGCCAGAATTCAAAGACTAAGCAGTAGGCAGACTGCTCATGCAAATATCAACCAACTGGCCCATTCCAGTAATCCTACTTAATACAGCAGCCCAACCAGGCCACCAGCAAACCCTCCTCATAAACCACATTCAGCCTGCAGGATTACCGCAGGGAGATACGATATACTCCATGTATTTGGAAATGAATATACCGTACAGCGAGTGCATCTAGTTACGTGCCAATCAGGGAGAGAAGGACTGCACCAGAGACTGAATCCAGGCTTTCTGTGAGACAATGGCTATGTCTATATTAGCAAGTGGTATGCACATAGACTGCAAATCTGGAAAATAAAACAGTTGGTGTTGAAGACTTGACACATACACCATGTGTATTTTGTGGGCTTTACTTTGGACTTGCTCAGGACATGGATCAAATGCTTAGTAGTAGCTGGAGCACATTTTTGGTTTAATTTCATCTGAAAGTAATGTGGCTTGTGTGCTTTGAGACAGCTTTGTGATGTGAACCAAATAATAGCAGATAGGAAAAATCAAGAATGTTTGTCCCAAAGTTGCTCCTGATTTAAGCTAAAATGCTTATGCAGATTAATCCAATGCAAGCCTTTTTATTAGGCCAATTTGTTGTTTTTTATTATATTAAATATATCCAAAATAATTTTTAAAGAGAAGTGTTAAGGCACTGTAAATATTAACATTGAGTTTATTATAATTATCACTCCTGTAATTTCTGTGGGTGAGACTTAAACTCATACCATTCACCCTTCCAATTCATGGAATCTGAAAGATGTTATGTGGCCTTTGATATTAGTAATACTGATCCTAAAATAAAAGATTATACCACTAGTGATTAAATTTTTTTCAAAGTACAAAATGAAGAAAAATCCTGCAGAGAAAAACATGTATCTCTAATCTTAGTGAACATTTTCATTCAAGATGGGAACACAGACATTACAAGTAAAAAGCAACTACCTTTTGAAAGTACTATAAATAATTTAATCATATTATAAAAATAGTTTGATAAGAAATAGAAAATAAATACCCTCTTAAAATCTAATGGGAAGGCCTGAGGACAATGGCATCAAATACAGTTTTCTGAGCTTGAAAAATCTTTGCCTGCTCGTTTTCATGAAATACACACGGAATCAAAAGTTTTACGAGATAAATGAATGTATTTGGACTTACTGGACACACAGTAATGCTTTGCTCCCATTGACTCATGCTCAGACTTTCTTCCAGCGTTGTGCATTTCTTCATCACCATGTCCCAGCCACAGTAAGGGTCTTGGGATCCAATGCATGCACTGTGAATGAAAACCAATCAGAAAACGTGAACATTTATCCTCACCTGTAGTGGCCAAAGGTCTCTAAATAACTATGTGGCATCTCTTCATATTTCATAGGCATAAAACAGATAGTGAAATTGATCCCTGTTGTGGTATGGCACAGATGAAATGACCAAACAGAAGAAAAATGAATTTGAATGCCTACACAAAGCCATGATTTCTTTTAAATGCATAGCTGAATTTCTGGCTGCATGCATGGTATATTTCCAAGACTGATTATTGTACTTAATTACTAGAGAATTACAGCAATTCATAAAAAACATATGTTGTCTGCTCCAAGTAAAGATTTCAGGAGTTACAGTTCTTAGTCTTTTCTATCAGTTTCAGAATTATAGTTATCATCTTTGTCAGAAATCAGATTACATTGTCTAGTCTCTGAAAACTAATTAGAAAACCCTCTGATTTTTTTTCTGCACTGTTATAGAATCCCTGGAAGTAAGTTCAAAGGGGTTCTGGTGCTTCCATCACATCTCTTACATATGGTATGCTGCTCTAGAAATTCCCTGCTCTGAGTAGCACATGAGAAAGAAAAAAAAGGGTTAGAGAGAAGGATGGTCCAGCTTCTGCAGACTCTGAAAGACCCGCTGTAGAAAACTAGAAGTTCTTTTCTCTATTAAATGTCAGCTTTCTCTTATTACTCGTAGGTCAAACATTAACAGTTCAGGCAATAGGTCTGTAGCTTCATAGCTAAAGATAAACTTAAGAAAGGAGGTGGAAATCCCATCATAGTGAAGCATAATATAATTGTTTTAACACTCCTAAAAATATCTATAAATTACACATAAAATTAATAAATCCAAGCATTTTGTCTAGATTATAAAAAATGCTAGATTGATCATTGTTATTCAGCTCAAATCCATGGGCACTATCATTCTCTCTTTGCCTGCTCACATCACACCTGTCCAGTGAAGGGCCACAAAAATGATTATGACACTGAAGCATCTCTCCTACGAGGAGAGGATGAGAGAGCTGGGACTGTTCAGCCTGGACAAGAGAAGGCTCAGAGAGGATCTCATCAATAGGTACGAATGCCTGAAGGGAGGGTGCAAAGAAGGGGGGAGTCAGGCTCTTTTCAGTGGTGCCCAGTGGCAGGACCAGCGGCACTGGGCACAAACTGAAACACGGAGAGTTTCATCTGAACATCAGGAAATACTTTTTTACTGTGAAGGTGACTGAGCACTGGTGCTGATTGCCCAGGGAGGTTCTGGAGCTACCTTCCTTGGAGATATTCAAAAGCTGCCTGGCCATGGTCCTGGGCAAGTGGCTCTAGGCTTGAGCAGGGGGATTGGACCAGATGTCCTCCAAAGGCTCCTGCCAACCCCAACCATTCTGTAATCCTGTCCTCATAAATCCTGTGTTTTATTCACATTTCTATTTATCGCTAGCATTCCTCATGTAGTTCCATGCTAACATCAGACAAAATGCACACTTACTAATTCCCTAGTGTGCTGTTTCATAATACCATCACAGAGGATTCTTGGTGCTTATAAATTGCAAAGAATTAGTTTCTACAGTACACTTGACAACATGGATTGACAGTACCCCGTGTAAGGATAGTTCCCACCTGCAAAATGGGCACAAAGAGAGATATAATAGTCAAAACTCCCTAGGTACCCCTAACTAGGTTGCCAGTTTAAAGATAAAACTTTTCAGTTAGGGGATTCAGTGTTCAGAAGAGAGTTCCCATTGATGGCTCTAGCAGCTGTGAGCACTTAGTATTTGTGTAACTCAGGCTGCACATGTTTTTATTTAACTATCTAGAAAGTGAGGAGGACAATTAATGCAAATTATGGAAAGTTATAAGTGTCTTGGTCTCCCAGTGCTTGCAAGGCAAGATTTTCAGTGTTCTGCTTCAGAGTAACTCTGATAAAACACATTTTATGAAAAAAGAATACCAAACAAAATTAAAGACTGACATAATGCACAACTGGCAGCATTAGCTGTGCTATTTCTCAAAGTAGAAGTGCTCACTTTCCCAACTTCACTATTCTTTTATGTTAAGTGTTAATACTTTTAAATGCACTTAATATGCTTTGGACATTTATTATTAAAAAATGAAATACTTTAGAAGTTATTATGCTTGCATTTAGAATCACAGCCCCTCTTTCCTGGCAGTACACTGATCTTTCTCCCACTCTGCTCTTAGACCCTATTTCCTCTTTTGCTTTTGTTTCCATGTTACTTTCCACTCAGGCAAATGAAAATGGCTTGCACCTTTCACTATAAGTCATTGAGAAGTTGTAAGTAGTTATAAGCTTATTTCAACCATTCTTATAAATTCCTGGTATCAAAACAGATCACATTTTCATGGAAGAAATAAAGTTTAAAAAATGCTGGAAAGTCCTTGCATTGCTGGGACAAAGCACGTTCAATCACTCTGTGGACACTGAACATGGCCATTTCAGTAAGAGACCAGATTTAGAGAGCACTGGAGCAAGATAAAATGAGGTGAATCTCTTCAGAATTTAGTTAAGAAGGTCCACTGAACATATGAAAACTAAGATTTAAAAAAGTTAATAACTCAACTAATGTCATGTAGATAACAAGAGGCTAAGTCTGAAGAACTTCCTACAAAAATGAGAGCCATTAACAGTCTTCAATAATTTATTTTTTTTCTTTAGACTACAATACATAAATTAATCCTGGAAACATGTACTATTCCAAACAAAGCAACAGGAAATTTTGCCCGACAAGTATTCCTCACATGAGAATCTCTCATTTTGCCTTTTAATTTATAATGTTCTAATTTATTATCCCAGTTATCATTATATCTAAGGTTCATTTTGTAAAAAGTTGATTTTTGAAATCTTATATTCAGACAGAAAAATCACCCCACAGAAGTGTAGTTGAGCGTCATCATCCTCTTCCTGGCATTTCAGTTCACCGTGCCAGATATATTCATGAAGTGAGGCAGGACCTAGCTTAACTAGCTGCCCTGTTTTCAGGTACTGGCACAACAGTTCTTCTCTCTTCTACTCCCTGCCTCACATCTCAGACGGTTTTCTTATTTATTTCTTTTAGATCACTGGTTTAGATCACCAATAGCTCTGAAAAGTTGATAGATTTTCTTTTAAATTAAAAGAAGAAAAGAGGTAATATGCGGGTACATTTTTATCTGTATTTGCTTAATAATGTCACCTTTTAAAACCATTTTCTTTATCATGAGGGATAATTTAATGTGTGAATAACAGCAGCTGATTATTTTGATCTGCTATGCTTAGATAAAAAAACAGATAACAAAATTTTTACAGACAAAAATGAGGCTAGAATAAAGCATATAAGTATGAAAATATCAGAACTTCTATCTGAAATGTGAAATCTGGAGGGACTTTTTGTCCTTACTGTCCCTCATGAATGAAAATTTCATATTATTGTAACTCTTTTTCAATGAATCTCTCTCCCAAGAGACAGCAGTAAGAGGAACAGCTTCAGTGTATACATGAAATAACAAAAGAAATTGTACAAAATGGTTGTCAAATTCATGTAAGTAAGGAAAGCTGAAAATTAGATACCACTACACATCTTTATCCCTTTCTCCTCCCAAATCTCTGACTAAATTAAAGCCATTTTAGATGCTACTGTTGAAAAAAATAGATAAATTTTAAAATTCGCAGTAGGCCTTTCAGTTGTCAGGGCCCTTTCAGATAGCAACACTGGAAGTAACAGAGCTGGATAATATATTAGTCATCTTGGCTCTGGAAGTCTACCTTACATCTCTGTTCCACCAGAGATGAAAATGAATGTTTTGTCTGTTACTCCCAGTAGGCACCAGCCTACATCTCCAAGACTTCACATGGTTTGTCCCAGCACTGCTAAAAAAGGCCATTTTGTGCAAGGAGGAAATTCAGGAATAGAAGTGAATTGGTTCCTTCTAAGACTCTTGATGCCACTTACCCTGTCAAGTCAGCACTTGCTACAAAAACATTCAACAGCTTTTGGTTTCTACTGACTGATTCTGTTTTTGCTCTATGTTGTCATTTCGCATTTTTTACCAAACGCAAATGACAGGCAGTTGCGTGTCTCTCCTGCGAGGCGTTCGCTTGGCTGCGATGGATTTTGCCTGACTGGTGAGAGGACCGGAAGTCACCTCACTCTACAGCAAGCCAGCAATAGCAGGTCATTTTCTTCAGCTATTTTATAATTATCGCCAAGCAGGCTAGCAAAACTGCTCTGCTTCAGTTACATTTGAGAGGATTTATGTGGACAGAAAATGAGGCAGAAATGAATACCATTCAGAGAAAAATATATAAAAAGCCCCATATAGTTTTAGACTAAAAAGAATTCATTGTGTGTGCTCCAAAGAATGAAAACCCCTTAAGATTAAAAGCTATATCCTGATACCATTGATTTCAAAGAGATTTTAAAATATCATTCCAGGGGAAGAATATATTCCCATATCAATGTACATTCTAAGTGCTAATCAAGTACCTTCTTGAGCTGTAACATTTTATTCAGAAAATATATAAATAAGAGATGTATCTTCCCAGACTGTTCAGTTAAAGATTTTTCTTTCTGTACCTACGCACGGAATTTTGAAGAACAGAGGTATTTTAGTCCCCTGACCCTTGCAATCGTTTCTACTGAGATAGCCATGCCTACCTAGTTCCAATTACTGTCAACTGTGATCTGGACACTTCATATACCAGGAACTGAACCGGGGTCACCATCTTATCTGACAGAAGCCAGATTCCTCGCTGCAAATTTGAACAGACAACTGAAGATAAAAGCATGTCTCATGTTCCAAATGCACTGTACTATCCATTTCTGAATGAATACTTAAATCTAATACTAGACTTCTACACAAAGGTACCTATCAGTGTTTTCATTACTACTGGTTTTGTAGATATACATATATATGTGTGTGTGCAATGAAGAATGGGGATCTAAAGATACGGATGAATGCTGCAGAACAACATAAATGGTAGGCACGCAGTTTATGGGAGCTCAAACTAAGATGTGTGTCAAATATTCAGAATCCTGCTTAACCCCTACCTGTACTGTTAAGAAAAATAAAATCCTCTAATCATCTCAGTCACTCTGCGTGGACTACTGTTGCTTCCTCTTACTTGAACTGCTGTATGACAATTAAAATCCACCTAGGTACGATTCAATCTTGCAACGTGCACTGACAATACTAGCCGTAGAACTACGAGCTCCTCCCTTCAAATCCAGAATGAGGAATTTACATATAATTAGTTTAGTAAAGTTGTTTATAGCACACAATTTTCTGAATATTGGTGCTTCCAAGTGGCTTTACTTAGAAGAAATGTGAAAGACAACTTTCAGAGCATGCTCGCTCCAAAAGAAGGCAGGCTTGCCTTTCATTGTAAAGAAATAACAACTGAGGTCCTTATCCACATTAATCAGCCAAGACAGAGCTTCCAGCCCTCTGATTAGGAGGCAGGAGCCTGGAAATGCTGGGACCACCAGGTGCAGCTAGAGTTTCCAGAGCCCTTTTGATGGGCTGAAACTAGAGCCTGCAAATCTGTGGTTGGCAAATAGGCTCTGAGAATCTGAGCTACCACAGTGGCAAGGCAACCCAAGAGCAACAGATTTGGGGGATTTTCCCACAAGTTTATGTGTTGCTAGAGCAGAACAGCAGTAACAGTGATTGCCCAGGCTGGACATGTTTTCTTCCATATGGCATTCCCATGTCTTTAAAAGATCTGCGCATCTTTATCAGATACAAATGTAAACAGACTACAAACTGACATATCTTTTTAGTCAGCTGTAACCTAGATTCTTTTGAACATTAATGTTGAGGTTAACTTTATACTAGAATATGAATCAATCACAAAGGTAGCAGGTCCAGATTTACGATGTACAACTTGACTTCTTAAAGGTACTAACCAGATAGCAGGTATCTCAGCATTTTGAGGGCACTGTTACCTATCATTCCAGAATTAAGTGACCTGACAACATATTATGAGGATGAGATAGCATCTAAAGCCACTCTGTTTGAACGTGTAGACTGAAGCATCAAAACTGCTGTCCTAGAAACCTGCCCACAGTTCACACTACTGCATCAAGAGTACTCTCTCTCTTTCATACATTCAGGTCAATAGTGGACTACAAACTCAGATGTTAATTTTCTGTAAAACTTCAAATAAATGCAAATGTCCGCAAAAAGATTATAGAATATTAAGAGAGTGGCAAATCATTCTCACGAGAAAATAACTGGTGTGTAATGCAGAGCACTGTAAGCTCAGATGCACAGCATATGTGCTGGTCTGACTGCAGTCCAGTATCTGATAGGTTAAATTACTTTAAAATAAGAGCTTCCAGATTTGCCTAGGTTTGTTCATTCGTTTTTAAACTATCCAGTGCCTTTAACTTCTGCTTCCAGAGAATACACTTGCCAAGTATCAAATGACTACTGAAACAGTCTCTTGGAAAGTGTGTTGCTTTAAACGTGTCAGGTGATTTTCAAGAAAAACTTAACAGTAACTATGCTGAACTTAAAATTCCTCGAACTTTTGGTATTTTTAAAGCAAATAAATCAATAACATCATAACATATGAAAACCACATGCCTGTTTTAAATTTTTATTTCTTAGCTCACTACTTTGTTTAAAATAATATCCTACTAATAAAATCTGAATTGCAAATATGCAGTCAGGTCCATCTGGTTTTCTTACAACTTTGCAAACTAAAAGGAAAAGACATTTTCCTTTGTCTTTATAGGGTACTGCAATAAATACATAGGGAGCAGGCTGTAAAATTCTACCTGTTTATCAAAACTCCTTCTTGTTTGCAAAAAAAAAAAAGTGTGCTTACAATACAATACAATACAACACATAAATGCACAGATCATACAGTTCAAAGAGTTGCGACTTAACATTTCAGGGGCAGCAAAACGTAAATGCGTAGTTTGTCTCTGATGCATTTTGTGGGCCAGACAGACAAAGACTCTGCAAAACACTTGATCCTCACAGAGGAAGAAAGAAATATAGGTCAACCTCAGATCTGTAGAGCTTCAATTGATTCGCCTCCCCAGTATGTGATTAATATTCTGCTTCTGGGCTTGTTTAGTCTGGAGAAGAGGAGGCTCAGGGCAGACCTTATTGCCCTCTACAACTACCTGAAAGGGAGTTGTGGTGAGCTGGGGGTTGGCCTCTTCTCACAGATAACTAGTGACAGGACTAGGGGGAACGGCTGCAAGCTGCGCCAGGGGAGGTTCAGGTTGGAGATGAGGAGAAAATTCTTCTCTGAAAGGGTGGTCAGGCATTGGAACGGGTTGCCCAGGGAGGTGGTGGAGTCACCATCCCTGAGGGTGTTTAAGGAAAGGTTAGATATGGTACTTAGGGACGTGGTTTAGTGGGTAATAGGTGGTGGGGGGATGGTTGGACTAGATGATCCTTGAGGTCACTTCCAACCTTAATGATTCTATTCTATTCTATTCTATTCTATTCTATTCTATTCTATTCTATTCTTTTGAGTGAGGAAGTCTTTCAACTGTGCTAATTTAATAGTTTTGCTAACTTTATTAGCGTTCCCATAAGTTCACACCTATTGAAGATAATTTTGCAGTGCATCTAATACCTAAAAAAAGACTTCACATTTTAAAAATGTACTTATAATCTAGTCTTGCAGCCAGGATTACGGTTTACCCTAGTTTGGGAAATTTATGAAGATTCTTATTCTGGAATATTACTGTGGAATCACTAATTCAAATTAGGCCTCCAGTGGTTCTGACATGGTAACACAGCAGTGTGTTTCTCTGATTTAAAGTGGAATAAGGCTTCCATATTTTAAAATAAGGAAATCTACCTGGATATCCAAAAATAACTATTCTGGAATGATTATTTCACAGAGGCATTTTCAATTCCATGTTTTGGCAAGCTCTTCAGAACACATTAGCAGTTAGTAATAGTTTAGACCACGTTACTGGTTGTTAACTTCTATAACAGTACTATACAGGAATCATTATTCTACTACGTAATGATAGCCACAGTATTTTATTCCCAGAAAAACAGGTTCAAACTTCTGAGGAAGCAACATCTATAGTCAAGGGAAAATAAAGGAATGCAACAGCAGTTAAAATACTTAATCCAATAATCTTGCTGGAGTTCTAGGAGTGAAATAAAGCACAATGAAATTTGCAGCAATTGTTTTCTTCTGTTAGTTAATCCCGTACTTCTTACTACTGTGCTGCTACAGTTTTCTTTTGTGAATGTAGCTGATGGTTAACAAAGAAGCCAAAATAAAAACAATGGGGTACAGAGAGAGAAAACTCAGGGTTATAGTAGAATAGCTATGATAACATTACTTCACGAAACAACCTTGCAAAGAAATAATATTTTAAGCATATAATATAAAAAACAATGCTGAAAAAAATCCAAAAATTGGTTTTTTACACCAGATAAGTCACTATTTGTACAACTTTTAGCAGATTACACTATTTATTTACTTAGAAATAGCATCATAGGAAGATTAGTCTTCAAGCCTTCTAAGTGTGTGAAATCTATCTTCCACCAGAAATACCAGTTCTTGACCCTTGCTTGGTAAAATTTTGCAGAACATTGGACTGATGCAGCCTTTCACTGACCCTTCTTTCCAGACTGATGCACTGAAAACTCCAGTACAAATTATTCGATTCACAAATTTGCATTCGAGAATTCACTGCCATCCAGGGTTGCTCTTAAAGGCTACAAGTGCCAATAAAAGAGAGCCGACATGTTCTTTGTTTCAGGGAACAGTCTTTACCTCTCCGCTACAGATCTTAATCCTTACTACAGATGCTTAGAGCCTTCAAAGTAAATAGCAAACACTGAAACTTTAGGAACTTTAATAGGTTTCCTGTCATTACAATAACTTCTTTATCTCACATTATAGTTAATTAGCGGGTATACAAAAGTCAGTTGCGCTTTATGCTTGGCCTACTCAACTCTGAGGAAGTACAAAGAGCTGGGGAATTCTTAGTGAAAACAATAGCTCCAACAAATAATGTTGATGGTTTTCTGTAGAAGTTTGATAAGCATGTGTGAATTGCAATACCCAGTTGATAATAACCTGGCCAAATCTTGAGGATTTTCCCCAAGGAGAGTAGAACTATGGTAACAGTTCTGCTGGTTCCCCCTGCGGCATAAAGACGCCAGGGCTATTTGAAGAACTGTTTATAAGAATTCACATGGCCCACAACTTTTTCCCTAGGTGATTCCTGAAAACAGGATGCTCAAAACTATTCAGGCATTGGCCGAAGTCTAAGCCAGACCCCTTCCATGAAAACTGTCAATCCAAACACTAAAGTGGGACACTCATAAACAACAAAACCATCATGGCACTATGGAAAGTGCTCAGCAACCCAAACTACAGGTGTGACAACAGGCTTTGCCAGTGGTGTGGTCTGCTGTCACAGCAATCAAGTGCACTGAACCATACACAGAACACACAGAAAAAAATTTACTAAAAACGTGTAAAACCATATTCTCAAGGGCTGTCGATAACGATGTCTTTGGGAGCAGAGTCATGAGCTGATAGAATAGGACTGTCCTGGATCAGAGGGAATGTCTGTCAGAGACAACACTGTGTCACAGAGAACGCCATCACAAGAAAGCACTGGAGGAACAGATTTACAAGGAAAGATGAATTAGCAAAGCATCTGACACATTTCCACACAACGTCTTTGTCTCTAAATTGGGAGAGATGTGAATTTGACATATGGATCACTTGGTGGATAAGGAATTGGCTGGATGGTCACACTCAAAGAGTTGTGGTCAGTGACTCAATGTCCAAGGGGAGATCAGTGACAAGAGGCGTTCCTCAGGGATTGGTAGGGGAACTGGCGCTGTTTGACATCTTTGTCCGTGACATGGTCAGTGGAATTGAGTGCACGCTCAGCAAGTTTGCTGATGACACCAAGCTGTGTGGTGCAATCAACACACTGGAGGGAAGGGATGCCACCCAGAGGGACCTTGACAGGCTTCAGAGGTGTGAGCTGTGTGACGTTCAACAAGGCCAAGTACAAGGTCCTGCACATGGGTCAGGGCAATCCCAAGCACAACTACAGGCTGGGCAGAGAATGGATCGAGAGCCGCCCTGAGGAGAAGGACTTGGGGGTGTTGGTGGATGATAAGCTGAACATGACTCAGCAATGTGTACTTGCAGTCCAGAAAGTCAACCCTGTCCTGGGCTACATCAAAAGAAGCGTGACCAGCAGGCTGAGGGAGGTGATTCTCCCTCTCTACTCTGCTCTCGTGACACCCCACTTGGAGTACTGTGTCCAGCTCTAGGGTCCCCAACATAAGAAGGCATGGACCTGTTGGAGTGAGTCCAGAGGAGGGCCACAAAGAAGATCAGAGGGCTGGAGCATGTCTCCTATGAAGACAGGCTGAGAGAGTTGGTGTCATTCAGCTTGGAGAAGAGAAGGCTCTAGGGAGACCTTCTAACAGTCTTCCAGTACTTGGAAGGGGCCTACAAGAAATCTGAGGTCCCTGCAAACCCAAACCATTCTGTATTTCTAGAATTTTAAATATGTACAGCATAACAGAGTGGTAATTAAGAAGAAATAATAAACTATGAATAGGAGCAACAACCACAAGCTTTAGAAGCTGGTAGGTGAAGATAAAACAAAATAAAAATAAAAAATAGACTATCTCCAGAAAATTTTCTTCACATTGAGATATTAGGTTTTGGAACAGTCTGCTCAACAGAGGGACTGAAGTTACATTGTCTTAAACCTTTGCAATAAACCTTAACAAAAAGATTATAAAAGATTAGACAGTGAGCATTCTACCACTCACACAAAAAGCCAGGACATAGGAGCTAGTACATCTTCAGTCTTTTGGCTTTTTTAAGGCTGTTATTTATACACAAGCATGCTCTATTTATCAGAAATTATGTGAAGTATTTAGTAAAGACTACACATGCCCTTGATCTGGGAAAGAAACTCTAGTTATTATTGATGGAAGTTCAGAATATAGCCTTGTCACAGCTATACAGCCCTAAGTACAATAAATGTGAATAGATAAAATTAAAATAATCCAAAAAAAAAGAATGACATTGCCCCAAGGCACTTTCCGTAGGTAAGGTTTACTCATTTCTCTATTTACCTATTGCTACAGTATAGAAATGGTTTGGAACATAAACCAAGAATGTGAGTATTAAAGCACTCAGCAATGCAATGACTAAGTTTCAGATGTTTCATTACCTAGTGAAATTTATAGCCCCAAGTAAGGCACCTACATTCTCTCCACATGTAGAGAACTAAATATGCTTGAAATCCAGCACAAGCCAGGAAAAAACTAGCCTAGCCAAAATCAAGTGGTATGTGAGAGAAAGAATATGTCTGCATTTTCCGAACGATCTGAGTCTCTAATGATATATGATGAGAAGACGCCTTATTTCATCTAGATCACAGCTGTAAATCCTCTTCTTTGTCACAAAACAGAGCTGGAGTAGCCGATGAACTCTTTAACTAGGAGGAAAGCATGGCTGGCAACCATTTTGGTGCAATGGATATTTAATTATTCCAGGCAAAATGATACAACTATAAAAGATACGACTGAAAAAACCAAGTAATAATTTTATCTCCTTTTAAGTCATTCCAGTGGAAGACAAGACTTCACATACCTCTGGGCAGAGAAATAAATTATCATTTCAACAGGATTTGAGTCATTTAACTACTGTTCTACCCAGTAAAATGGGAACAGCACCATTATTTTATTTTAAACACTCTTAAAATCTAGTCAATTAAACCCTGCTGCTCAAAAAGAGAGAAGAATGCCTAACCTCCAGCCATGTATGGGGTCTGTGATTTGAGACAGCAGTCCCACCCTGCGAGGGCAGAAGCACGTTTGGGCCCTGCAGCCAGGGTAGCACTGATGGGCCTCAGGAATTGTCCTGACAGAAGCACAGGTACCAGGAACCTTGGGGGACCTTCACACAGGCACCAGTCAAGCAGGTACTCTGGAAGTCTCACCTCTGGGTTTTTGAGTTCACACCTCACTAGTAATATAATAAGGCTCCAGCCTTGAAATGTTTCAAGCGGAATACATGCAGGTTTGGTGTAACTATGGGATACACCTAAGAAAACACAGGACACCAGCCTTTTCTGATATAAACACATCTGCTTAAGAAAACATGTTTAATGTCTTGTTCAACCAGAATGGCATAATCATGTCATATTCAAGAAAAGAGAGAAGCACAAGAATGTGTCACTAGAAGGCTCCAGGAAGACCTTCTAGCAGCCTCCCAGTACCTGAAGGGGGCCTACAGGAAAGACGGAGAGGGGCTGTTTACAAGGGCAGGGAGTGATAGGACAAGGGGTAATAGGTTTAAACTAAAGAGGGGAGATTTATAGAATCACTTAGATTAGATGTAAGGAAAGAATTCTTCACTGTGAGGATGGTGAGGCACTGGAACAGGTTGCCCAGAGAAGTTGTGGAGGCCCCATCCCTGGCAGTGTTCAAGGCCAGGCTGGATGGGGCTTTGGGCAACCTGGTCTAGTGGAGGGTGTCCCTGCCCATGGCAGGGGGGTTGGAACGAGATGATCTTTGAGGTCGCTTCCAACCCAAACCATTCTGTGATTCTATGATTTTTTTCCTTCTCCAGATATACACATATACACTCCTTCCTGAAATACAACTCCTTCACTTAATGAAAAGGAGGAAACAAAACCAAAAGGGCTACAGGACCCCTCCACATCCCGTTTCAACTCTCTAAATGAAAGAAAAGTGAAACTTGGTCCTATGTTGGCCCCTAAACCAACCAAATGCTTGATACAGAGAATTGCCTATATATAACTTTTCTTTAAAGTAAGCTTTCCAGGATTTTCAATGGTGCTTTGACTGTCCTATCACTTCTCTTTTAGTAGAAAATGCCTAAAATATACAACATAAGACAGCATAAACAAAAAGGGCTGGTAAAGAACTGTAGTAAAAAGAATAGCCTCCTTCCCTGGTCTACTCATTTTCCAGGGCACAGCTTTTGCTTAGGTCTTGTTTTCAATCCAGTCGCCTTTCACTGGTCTCCTGCATGGCACCAAGCTCCACACGGAGCCAGGTCCCTTGGAAAAGTATTTCCACTGCCTCTGAGTCACAGATCTGCACCTGAATCCTGTGGTACCTCCCTGCTGTGTCCACGTGCATGTTCTCTCCTACAGCCAGAAATATCTCACCTGTAAATGGTCACTGCCTTTCTGCTGCACAGATAATGTCTCTGTGTAGCACTCAAGAAAGGCAACTGGCAGCCTCTCTCCCTCCTTTAACAGCCCAGCTTTTCAAATGAACACATATTAAAAAAGTTGAAAGCAAAACAAGCTAAAAACCAACCAAGACATCTGTTACAGGTCTCAAAAAGCTCATCACACTGGTTCAGAGTCCATCTTCTGTAAAACAGAACAATTCTACTGAATTCTGGAACCGTACTTATATCAAAGGGAAGATATAACTAATCAAATTAAATTAAAAATCTCTAATAGCATATGTTTTGTAACCTGGAATTACTTTTAGCTAACCTATAGAAAATTTGTATGCTGAACTTTAAATTCCTTGATTACCATAATACAGTCTAAAACCAAGTGATAATTTGTAAGTTATTTGCCTTGTTTGATTGAACAACTGTTAGCTGCATAACACTTTCACTTACTAGAATATTTACATTTATTATGGTCTCCTGATCCAGCACTATCTTCAAACAGCCACTTTTCCAACTAGTCTTAACTCAGTTCATCCAATACAGTTTCCTTTCTCAACCCACTGAGATATTGTTTACCTAATTATAATACATCTTAAAAAAAAAACTTAAATTTGTCCACATTTCAGCTTTAAATATACTAAACCAGCAGCTGCATCACACTTTGTCAGATACTTGTTTTCTATATGAACTACTTCTTACTGTTTCATTTCACAATTCAGAATCTGTATAATGACACGTGAATATCAATAAAATTCCTTGAGAGTCTCATCTCATCCTAACAAGTTAGTACAAGAAGTCAGAGACACTTCTAATAAACAGTGTACATAAAAAGTCATTGCTGGGAGAGGTAATTAATTTGGATTCCTACTTGCAGTCATTTTTCCTTCTCATTTTTCGACCACCCATCACAAGCATTTTACTACAATCAAATCAAATCAAACTAGCTGATTCTTCATACCTGTATGTTTTGTAAAAGGGACATCTCTTCAGCGGGACCTTAATCACATGTTCCTGAAGGCCCACAAAAAGGACGCTCTGGCTGTGCAGGATCTGAAGGCTCCTGATGGGCTCTCGCTGACTTTTCGGCAGGAGTTCAATTTCCTCCAGCAGGCAGCTGCTTGAAGTCTGGTTCATTGGGGCAAGTACTTTCTTAATTGTGCCATAGTCTGCAAAGGGAAGAGGAAAATAAATTACTAAAGATCATACTAGGAATTCTACCCACTTGGGTGTCATTCGGTGAACACATCTTCATCCCGCGCTAGACGCTTTCAACAAAGCTTCAGAATGTGGGAGTACTTTGACTGGAGTTTCCTAAATTGCATATAGTGCAGTAAAAAGAACTTGAAAACAGCTATTACAGTTTTCTATGTGATGTAATACAGTAAAAAATAATTTTATTAGTGCAGAACAGAATTCACAGCAGTAGTCACTAGAAAACAAGCTCTCAAAGTTTGGCTATTATAAATGCACATTCACAGTAAGAGTTACTGATTCCAGTTTACCAGATTGTACTACGCTTTAGTATGTTTAAAGCAGCTTAAAAGCAATAAAGTCCACCATTGCACTGGTCTGGTTTAAAATTCTCTGTGTTAAAAACTACTGGGCTTAGATATGTATCACATTCATTTAATAAAGCACATATGCATGAGTATCTGCGGGTCTTAATCGAGTCTAGGTGAATATAACAATAAAATGAGGGTGCTTTTCTTCTTCTTACTTATCTGGATTTTGACCTCTGAAAAATCACATCTTTTAGCATTTGCTCTTCACTGTTATTGTGACTTCTAAGCAAAGACAGACAAGCATCACAAACCAGTGCCAGACGATTGATGAGTTTTCTGATTCACGCATGCAAAGTTTTTAAAGAACATAAACATATCAAAGAACACTTTTCTGAACACAAAGGACCACATTTTCACACTGAGAAATTTTTTAGGTAGCTGTCTGACCAAAACTTTATTTTGCAGTCTTCTGTGTGCCGTGGTAAATATGAAAGATCCAACACTGCAAACACATACTGAGATCAGCTCTCACCCATGTGAAGTCTTGAAAGACTGTAACATCTCTTATGAGTCAGTAACAGTTGTGAGATAAATGTTTGGGATGCTTTGTTCTGCAACCCAGTAAATATATTTTTTGCCCTCACTAGCCCAAAGCCAGAGGCTTGGTGGGCAGCCGGCAGCGCAGGGTCTCAGGACGGGTCCGGCCCTGCCTTGGCAGGAGCTGGTTTCAGCTGTGGCTGCAATCGCCTGGTGGCCACGTGCCTGTGCCCCCCCTGCGCTGTCTTCGCTCTGGGAGGAGGGGGCTGGCACCCCTACCCAGGCACTGCGGGACAGACACCCCCTCCGGGGCAACGGGGCTGGGGAAGGACAGCCTGCGGCTCCCAGACTTCGCCTGGGAAGCAGGGAGGAGGAGCAAGTAAGCAATCTTAAGAAAATACAAAATAAGTAGCCTGAAGACTCCTAAACTGAAGAGGAGGTGAGGAACCCAAGATGTTAATTACTGTTAAAAATCTCGCTCTTCCTAAGGAAGACTGAAAAGTCAAGCTCTAAGACCTGGAGAAGTACTGGAAGGGGGAGCATAATACCAAATAACAGCGGAAGTTAGTAGTAAATATAAGATTTTAACCATATTACTAACAGAACTTTAATAACTAGATAGTATGGACTTAATTTTATTCGACAGTCAAAACTAATTAGATGAACCATAAATGCTTAGCTCAGTACATAAAGTGTATTCCCGCTGCTCATAACAAGTTTTTGAGTGTAATAGCTCATGTCTGCATGTTAAATTCTGACTGACCTCTCAGTTCTTAATATAATCATTTCATATAACTGTTTACATTTTTCTCCTTTTTTGGTATAAACAAGCTTGTCAGGATTTAATGTATATAAGAGTGTTCGTTAGAAAAACAAAACTTTCCTCAAATGATTAAGTTTTCATTAAAATTTAACTTTTTTGATAGAAAAAACCCACTTCTATCACTTTTTTTCCCAAACCACCTAAAGTAGAATTATACTCAAAAATTAATTAAACCTTGTCCAAGAGTCAGTTTTGCCTCACAATTAAGCGATAACCAGCATAACAAGCAGTGTTTCCACTGGTGATTGCTGGATGCAAGTTTCAAGGTCAAAATACGGTCTGAGAATTGCCTAGAACAAAAATTTGGTGGCTGTGTTAGTCACTGAGTGAAAAAAACAAATGATCTTTTGCAGCACAAAAGTTGGAAAAATGTCCTAAGAGGAAAAAAAGAAGAGGCAGAGAGATTATTTTACACATATGAATGAGTTGCTGTCACTTTACACAAGTGAATGAGTTGGTATCACTTTATAGATCAGTTAGTACAACTCTGTATCACTTGCCTGACTGGCAGCTAACAGATTCAGTATGATTCATGATACACTGCACTTGGCTTGTCACCTTTTTCCTGTATGAGACAACAATCAGGTACAGGTTCACCCTGTGCTTCTCGTATAGACTAACATTTCTTCCTCCCACTGTGCCAGGCCTGGCATCTACAGACTGAGTCACTTGCTGTCACCTCCCCAAAGATAAAAGAGAAAAAAAAAACATGACTGAAGGCCTCCTTCCACCATGCCTGCACACACATTTTATTTGGAAGTGTAATTTTGGACAGGAGAATAAGACCAAAACCAAATTTTGTGTTTCTTTTCTCTTCAGTAAATTTGTTTAGTGTAAAGGGCAGAATTACAATTTTTTTACACTTAGGTCTATGACCTGAGAATATTGTTACAGCACCATACTACCCTAGAATGAAAGAAAACATTCTCACTTTGAGCACTGCAGCACTACTGCCTTCCCCAGGACAGCTGTCGTTGCTCTTGTTCTTCCTTCTTACCTTGGCATACAGTCTGCGTTCCTTCCATTTTCTTCCGCTTTCTTTCAGCATTTCCCAAATAATTCCTTTCCAATTTGTTGTCTAAGAGGATCAGCCCTCGTACAGAAATGCTTAAAGTCACAAATGACTGGGCTTTAGAAGCAGTGTCAGAGATCCCACAGATTATCAGCAAGAAACACTGCCCTTCATAGCAGCAATGTGGGTGATACGCAAGTTCAGTATAAAGCAATAAAATGTTACCTGAGATCTATCTCTGCCTCAGTAAATTCTCCTACTTCTGACCTTCCATAACCTATCTTCCCTGCTTTAAAGTCCTCCTGCCTATGTCTTCAATTTTGCATAGACCACTTGGGAGCCCAAACGAGGGTAAGGATCTGTTTTAATTCTGTAACTTTGAGACAGGCACAGGTTGAATTGGCAGCTGTGCTCATCAGACTATGGTACACAGCAAGGGTAGGTAGCTATCAACCTCCTCAAACTACACTAGCATGTAGGCTACACTAGGCTCCCTTACAGTGGGAACTCATAGCCATTGCATCAGTACTTTCAAAATCCAGGGGCTTTCCAATTCTGCTACAGTGTGTTCAACATTATGTATCGGGCCTCTAGCAAGGTTTGCAGATTTCCTAAAGAACTTTTAAAAGTCCCATCCTCCAAACTGTTGTCTGTTCAGCCATTTCCACATCACAGTTATAAAGCAAAATAAAGAGAGAAGTAGGGAAAAAAAATGAGTCTTGAATACAGTCCTGTGGCATGGAGGTTTTCAGACCTGTCAAAATCCTTCAAGTGAATATTTACGTTACAATCACGCTAACTGTCCACTTCTGCCAAGAAACAGGTAAGAAGAACAGTAAACACAGACCTTCCTAATGGATGTAACTACTGCCGTGACACAGGGAAAGTTCCAGTTTCATCACAAATGTCAAGGCTGAGTCCAACAGCTATTTAAGAATTTGAATGAATGACATCTTCACACCCTGAGCATAAGCAAGACATGCTGGAATAGATCCAGACACCTGACTGCCTTGGTTTAAGGATGAAAGAGTATGTACAGGAGCAGTTAAAGATAATGACACTGGCCCTTAAAAATCTACTTTAACATAATCATCAGTTGTTTTTGTATTAAAGAAGTTTAAAATTAATGAATATTTGGGAGAATACATTTTAAAGTAGTTGAAATGAATATAAATTACATATATTTTCAAGTGTAATTTGAAATAGGCTTTGGAAAATTATCATCACAGAACCATAGAATGGCCTGGGTTGAAAGCGACCTCAAAGACCATCTAGTTCCAACCTCCCTGCCATGGGCAGGGACACCCTCCACTAGACCAGGTTGCCCAAAGCCCCATCCAACCAGGCCTTGAACACTGCCGGGGGGGGGGAGCCACAGCTTCTCTGGGCAACCCGTTCCAGTACCTCAGCACCCTCACAGTCAAGAATTTCTTCTTAATACCTAATACAAATCTACCCTTCTTCAGCTTAAAGCTATTACCCAAGGTCCTGTCACTACTTGTCCTTGTAAACAGTCCCTTCCAGCTTTCTTGTAGGCCCCCTTCAGGTACTGAAAGTCCACAAGTAGGTCTCCCTAGAGCTTTCTCTTTTCCAGGCTGAATGACACCAACTCCCTCAGCCTGTCTTCATAGGAGACATGCTCCAGCTCTCTGAACAACTTTGTGGCCCTCCTCTGGACTTGCTCCAGCAGCTCCATATCTTTCCTATACTGAGGACCCCTGAGCTGGATACAGTACTCCGGATGAGGTGTCACAAGAGCAGAGCAGAGAGGGAGAATCACCGCCCTCGACCTGCGGGTCACGCTTCTTTTGACGGAGCCCAGGACAGGGTTGGCATTCTGGACTGCAAGTACACATTGCTGGGTCATGTTCAGCTTATCGTCCATCAATACCCCCAAGTCCTTCTCCTCAGGGCTGCTCTCAATCCATTCTCTGCCCAGCCTGTAGTTGTGCTTGGGATTGCCCTGACCCATGTGCAGGATCTTGCACTTGGCCTTGTTGAACGTCCCACAGCTCACACCTCTGAAGCCTGTCAAGGTCCCTCTGGATGGCATCCCTTCCCTCCAGTGTGTTGACTGCACCACACAGCTTGGTGTCATCGACAACCTTGCTGTGGGTGCACTTGATCCCACTGTCCATGTCACCAACAAAGATGTTAAAGATTATATTCATTAACTATTTTGATTCTGTATATTATACATTGGTTTTGCATATTATTTGTTGCATACAAATTATTTTTCTAGTGGGAAAATAGAAGAATTCAGACAGTATTCAGATTATTGAAATTAAAGGAAAAAAATCTGTTCAATTTCTTCTACATCCTATCCATATCTGTATATAAACAGTTTTTACATCTGTCATATAACATTTGTCTTAATTAAACACTACAGAAACAGAAAGAATAGGGTATTAGTGTTATCTTCAAGGCAGAGGTCTTTCAGAAGTATAAATTGAAATACCAAACATAAAATTGATGTACAGAACATATAATAGTTCAAAATCAAAGAATGTGCAAGGTGATTGATAAACATCCTGTCACTGTGAAAAAATGTATCATCAGACTTTGCTTTCCTCCATCACAGGAACTGAAATAAAGCCCTACTGCAAAGCAGTGTTCATTTGGCTAACAGCAGAAAATTATTGCAGTGACAGAAAGTATGAGGTTGCATAAGGGCTTAAGCGCGCTCAACGTAGAAAAAAGACACAGGAACAGCTAATGCAGCAGCTGGTTGAGCCTACAAAGGGAAAGCCCAGGACTTACGATTTACCAATCTGTGTAACATCAGAAACGATGCATATGGTACAAAAATATGAGCAGATTTAAAACCTGCTCTTTTTTTTCCCATCCTAAAAATAACTTCAACATTAGCTAAATCATCAGGAGAATATGGATAATTAAGGCCTTTGCTATAATATGTTTTCCCATATGGGGGGTGGGGTACAATTTGGTTTAAAGCAAGGGCATATTCAGAAGATAAGATAATATAACCAGTCTCTGTAACTTAATTTATCTTTTACCTCCAGGTTTCTGAGATATGTATTTACACTTCATTTACAGGAATAGGTTTTTAATCACATAGCCTGAAAGACAAGTAAAAGACTGAACTTCAACCCTTCTGCTTTAAAAATCAAAAACATATTATGGGTAAATGAAGTATCTGCAGTGATAGAGAAACCAAAAAGTATATAGTTTGATTTTAAATTGCTCACCTTAATTTACAGGGTTTTACTTTAAATATTTGCATATTTTTAGAAGTATATTCATTACATCTTTGGAAAAAAGTAAATCTCAAAAATTAATATGGAATTTTGGTGCTTTATCAAAGTGTAAATATCTTTTTTTTTTACTTTTTTATTTTTATCTTCAAAGCTGTTTTACATGTTCATAGTTTGTTCCTCCACTTGAAATTAAACCACTGTTTGAACAATCTGATGAGTGGGGTAGTTAATTTGTTCCTTTTCTCTACTTTAAATATATTTATTGGTGTAATAAAATATATACATTGTGATTTTTCTACAAGTCTCAGTCAAAAATGGAGGTTAGAAATCTGAACATAGAATCATAGAATCATTAAGGTTGGAAGAGACCTCAAGGATCATCTAGTCCAACCGTCCCCCCACCACCTATTACCCACTAAACCATGTTCTGTTTTGCAGGCTTGAGAGAATAAAAACTGTGATAAGCTTACAAAGAATTTCAATAATAAACTACTCTGCCTTCCTACTACGGTTCATTATCATCATGATAACAAGACAACAGTGGATATTAGCAGAAATACAGATATAGAGCACATTTATTAGATTAAAAGGGCAGTTATGTAACTGTGTAACAAAAGCTTCCAACAAATACTGTAGCTGGAAATAGAAAAAGAATTTTGTTGCATTTCCCAAAGAAATGTTGTAAATTGCTATGCCTTGTTAATACGGAAACTTATTTTTAAACACTAAATAGGCAAAATTCAATGTCGGTTACTCTCTGTGCCATCACTTACTCCCAGGAAACAGAAAAGCTTAAGCTCTCCCTTATTCAGGTATCTTCGTTCTCTTCACTCCACAGTAGGACATTGTTGGAGAACAAAGTATGCAGGCAATCTGGAAAACTCACAAATCATTGCCCATGGACACTTAATTAAATTTCAGTAAATTTAACTGAATCAAGCATAATCCTTGTGAAAAATTCAGTGCTATAAAAGCTAGTACTAGTATCACTGAAAATCTGGAACAAAAATAAATACTAATTTGTTTCTGTCACCTGCAAAACATATACATGAACTACCAAAAAATGAGCCTGCTTTAACTGAAGTTCTAGATTACCTAGTTGGTTTTTAGAGTTGCAAGAACAAAAAACACCTGAAAGTCAACTAAGTGAGCTCTATTTTTAGCTGAATCATTACAGAATCAGCAATGTGTCTCAAGAATTGGACTTTATACGTAGAACGAGTTGTTAGATTTTAAAATACAGCTACAGTCTGGGGCTTGAGAAATCTTGCTGCTTGTTCAGGTGAGACCTTAGTACACAATTGTGAATATGTTTGGTCCTGTACTTTTTGGCTCCATGTGAAGTAAATATAAGACCAGGTCCCTTCTAGTTCTAGGTCTGCTCCAGACAGAAAAGCAGGGGGGGCTGTGGGATTTTTATTATTATTTTTTTTGGGGGGGAGGGTGTTTGTTTGGTTTTTTATGATCCCAGATTTTAAATCAAATCATTCTCTCTCCATGAAAAATTCCAAAGGGCTTTGGATTTCAGAGGTTGTTTATATATTTCTGGTATTTCTAGAGAGTAACAATAATCTAAGAATTCTTGGTCATGTAAGAGCACAGACTATTACTTTTTAAAAGCTTTTAGGAAAGTCCAGGCACAGACGTCATTGTTGGTCTTCTGATATGCTTAGTAGAAAGAGAAAAGTCAACAAAAATGAGCAAGGAAGCAAAGACTCCCAAATTTAAGGAAAAGCAATTTCCACAACTAATTAATCAAATTTTTTTTCTTCCTGTCATACTATACATAGTTCATAACAACACTACAATTAGACATTCAGTTTTCTGGTGTCTTGACAATTAGAAAGAAAGAAAGAAATGTTAAAAGGCTACATATATAATTTTGATATATTTTAGCAAAAGCCACCTTTAAATTATATACAAACAGCTATACCACATGGTGTTCAGTGTATTAACAGTTTCAAAGCACAGAATAGTTGGTTCACTAGCACACTCAGGAAAAGTTTGGCTCTTTCTTTGAAGAAAGTTTTGGAAGCAGCAGAAGAAAAATGTAGAAAAGTCCTACATTAAAATATTATTCTCTGGGTAAGACTCCTCGTATTTCTACAATCTGGTTTGTGGGTTTTTTTTTCAGTTCTTGGATGTAACAACAGCAGTTTTGAAAGAAAGTCTACAAAAAGCAAACACACACAATATTTTAGATTTACCTTCTTTATCTTTGGCTCTGGCTCCTTCTTATTTCCTCTTTACTGTTACATTTCAAGTAAATATCTTCCTTACGGTATTGGAAATTAATTTGAATTAAAGCTGAAATGAGATATATTGTTGATAATACCTGTCAACAAAGGAATTACGATGTTCTATTACAGATCCCCAGGCTTTTATGCAGGAGAGAGAATTTAACTCCTTTGTCAACTATCAAGAAGCTGAAAGGTATAGTTTTAGCCACCATCTATTTGGATACCTTTGGAAACGATTAGCAAGCTTCTTAATTGTTAGTGGCTGTTCCAGGAGAAGTTCAGTTGTACCTGCAACCAGAGGAGTTTCTCATGGCTGTGTGTCAAAATTTAATACATATTTATTTTATGAAGGGAATATTTATGGACTGTCCTTTCTACATAGGGATTCGAACTATTGATTCAAAGAGTCTTTTGAATAAAAACATGCTCATCTAGATATTAGTTACTCCAAAATAAGGAGCTTTCTTCAAACAAAGCCATGTCTTTGGTAGGACAGAGAAAGAACATACAAATTACCGACAAACAGTGTACAACAATTATTGAAGACTAAACTCACTCCCACTCTCCCTCAAAAAAAAAAATTGGTTTCAATTTTCAAATCCAACCATTTTGAAATTTATTTACGAATGGAAAATACGACAACTATCAATTCAATCCTTTCCTTATTGTTTTCCAGAGAGAGCTCTTTAAACATAATGCATTCTTTAGAACACTTCTATCCCCTGTAGACTTAAAATTATCACTTATTACTATGTCTCAAAAGCATCAAGGACTTAATTTGCACCTGAACCAGCAAAGGCTTCTTCCGGTAACTACCATGCAAGGAGTTAAAAACCTGTTTTAATAAAGAAAGCATCCATGGCTCCTTAAAGTACCACAGATCGTAAGTTGATACAATTAAGGTTTCCACTAGCAGTGCTTCCTATGAATCAAAAATGTATTATAGTTTAGAAAAAAGTGTAATTTCTGTACCATCCTCCCGTGGCCATTTCATGCCTCCTATGTGAAACTGGAATTTAAAGCCAGCTGCAGTCAGATTTATTAAAAAATTTTTCAAACAAAGAGAATTCAAATTCTGAAGGTAAATCCAGATTTATTTGAGACTAAAATGCAAACCAACTAGCAGCTAAACCAAAGCAGCATCCCTTTTTTTTTTGAAAGACTATGTCTACAAATTTGAGGCTGCTAGAATTTTAAGCACAAATCCACAAACCCATGCTAAACAACAAAACACATGTTGAATTACATGTCTCAGCCTCCACCTCAATTAGGTCTGTTTTCCTCACACAGAAAGAATATCAAACTAAATCACCCATTTTCCTTCAGTTTGTTAGACTGAGGATCATATACACCAGTGCCAATATACATATACATATACCAATATACCATATACACCTTGAGTACTGTGTCCAGTTTTGGGCCCCTCACCACAAGAAAGACATCGAAGCCCTGGAGCGTGTCCAGAGAAGGGCAACGAAACTGGTGAAGGGGCTGGAGCACAGGTCTTATGAGGAGCGGCTGAAGGAACTGGGCTTGTTTAGTCTGGAGAAGAGGAGGCTCAGGGGAGACCTTATTGCCCTCTACAACTACCTGAAAGGAAGTTGTGGTGAGCTGGGGGTCGGCCTCTTCTCGCAGATAACTAGTGACAGGACAAGGGGAAATGGCTGCAAGTTGCGCCAGGG
>VWZZ01000289.1:89466-134162 GCA_013399095.1 Psophia crepitans | reverse complement strand
CCCTCCAGCCAGCGCACAATCCACCTCACTACCTGATCATCCAGGCCACACCTCCTCAGCTTGCCCACAAGGATACTGTGGGAGACGGTGTCAAATGCCTTGCTGAGGTCAAGATAGACCACATCTACCGCCCTTCCATCATCCATCCACCTGGTTACATCCTCATAGAAGGCTATCAGGTTGGTCAAGCATGACTTTCCCTTGGTAAAACCATGCTGACTGTTCCCAATAACCTTCTTGTCCTTGATGTGCCTGGAGACAGTGCCAAGGACAAGTTGTTCCATCACCTTTCCTGGGATGGAGGTGAGGCTGACTGGTCTGTAGTTACCCGGGTCCTCCTTCTTGCCCCTTTTGTAGACTGGAGTGACATTAGCCTTCCTCCAGTCCTCAGGAACCTCTCCTGTCTCCCATGACTTGCTAAAGATGATGGAGAGCGGCCTGGCAATGACCTCCGCCAGCTTTTCTTGTTGTTCCCTACCAAAAAGTGTTGTGTATTGATTACAAAAACAAAAGGAAAAAAGACAAAACTGTAACAAAAATCACAGAAGAATTACATTTTGCACTGCTTTGCATCCATTTCCTCCCATCTAGTAAGACAAACAGGAGAAATACAAACTGTTTGGATAGCACTTTCAAACTGAGTTTCATGCATACTTCCAAATCACTTCATGAGGTTGGAAATGGTTTCTGGATAATATATCAGGGTTTCATGAGAAAAATGCTACATTTATGAAGATTTATTACCTCTTATAACCCTTCTAAAGGCAAAAATCCATCTGCATTTTCAAAAAATATCTTGACATTTCTGTGTGAAACCTCTCCATTTCTTCATAACAACTGCTGCATTTGTTTAATTAGAAATATTTTAATCATTATTCTCTCCATTGCTACCTGTAATTTTGAGATCTTAAGAGCAAGGAAAAACACTTTCTAGAACTTCTCAGAAAGGCAAGTTCAAAACCTGTTGTAACGTCCTCCAGTCATCTTTAAGCCTCAGATAAAGCTTGGCTTTACGGCATAAAAATTCAGGTTCAGTTCGGTGAACAACCCATTCTTTACAGACATACAATGTAGCCAACAATAAATCTTTTTTCAGGTTTCATATTCTCTTTATAATGCCCCAATTTCATCAATGCTAAACTATAAATCCTAATTATCAAGATTCACGACTGGACACAGGCTTTTTTAGTCCAGGTACGGAGAGGCCATCCTCTGTCCCCTGGGAGTGAAGAACTGGAAAAACATGGGAGTTTTTCCACCAAGTAATTTTTAAAATATGGCCTTAAAGACTCTTTTCAGACAGTGCAAATATTACCTGTTCTGAATTCCAACTAAACGAGCAACCATAAAGTGTTTTCAGAACACCCTCAAACTAGACACCCTACCTAACAATTTTCTTATTCGTTCTGATAAATCAATACATTTTCCAGCAGTCCTGTATATAAGGACTAATTGTTTTTCTTGGAGCATCCTGTTTTCTGAAAAATGCTTTGAAGACCTTTTGATATTGGCAAAGTTTTTAACCATGGGACACCTAGGCATTTTAAATTGAAAGGGAGAAATAAAAGGGAGAAAGAAATGGGAGGGAGAAAAAAGGGACAAAAAGGAGGGAAACAAAACTGTAAGATACATAGCAACATTTTGCTTTCAAATTTTTCTAATGAAGAAGGAAGTAAAGTCTTGAAAATTTGCAGAATATTGGGTTGTTCTCTAGCTCGCTCTACTTTTAACTTCTTATTATAGATGATTTTTAGCTCAGAACTTCTGTGAATGCTTTCCTTGACTTTCCTTTCTGAATCACTGAAAATTGTTTCAGGGATTTCTGCCTGCCTAAAGCCAGCAACACTGCTAGTTCTAAGCAACACAAAATCTGCAGGAATTGATATATCCCTTCACTCTGTGTTAGAAGTCAGTGCAGCAAAAGATTAAGATGTGTTTCCAAAGTACTAAAGTACATTTTTGATATGAGCAGTAGCTGTTAAATCCCAGCACATCAGAATCTCCCAGCAGAATGATGACTTGGTAAAGGTTTAGGAAATTAAGACTGTTGACACAGTAGATTAATGCATTTGTTTGCTTACTCCCAGTCTCTTCTCAAGTAATATTATATCTATTTAACGTTTAATGAAAGTAGATTACACTTTTATACTGTCAGGGTTGTTCTCCTCTGTAATATTTGTATTCTAATAACAGGATGGATAGATAAGTGAATGTGTGTGTGGAGGGGAGGTGAGAGAATTTTCTCTTAACTACTGCCCATTTTTGTCAAAGAATGGGATTTTTGCTTTGCATAACAAAGACAGCAGAGCATTCATTTGTATTCAATCCAATATATAGGTCCACCTTTCCAATGAAACAGCTTTGTGCATTTTAAAACACAATTTTTGTAAGAATGTTGTAAGGAATTATAACTACAGAAGTTATGCAGAGTACATCTCACACAGCATGGGTTGGATCTATCCTGCTCTACACCAGTGGATGTAAATTACTTACTGCCAGTACGCCTGTTAGAGTTGAATGCACATCCCTTTTGGCAGAAGAATATACAATTACATCCTTTATCACAGGGTTGAGTAAAAATGTAATTTAGCCGAACCAATTTACACGTTGTACTGGCATACGATAGAGAATAATTTAAGCTGGAAGGGACATCAGGAGGTCTCAAGTCCAACCTCTGCTCAAAGGACAGCTAGCTGTAACATAGACTGGGTTGCTGTCTAGTCTTGAAAACCTCCAAGGATATTTTTCCCAAAAGTTAATATTTCTTGCAAAATTAAGCTTAGTACTTACGCTCAACTGGGGCGGGGGTGTGTGTGTGTGTGTGTGTGTGTGCACCAAAGGCATGTTAACAAACCCCACTGCGATTCAGTAAAATAGAAATGAAATAGAATTGGCTCTTGTAAGAAAACTTTAAGAACACTATATTGTTACCAGGGGTTTTTTACCATACAGTTTCTCACCTTATAAAACACACACTGTCCAATTACATGAAAATATGTACTGGATTAAGACTAAAGATCCAGCTAAAGTAGTATCCTACTTCCATGAATGACCAAAATCAGAGGTACAGAGATGACAGAAAGTGAGGAAACATACATAATAGGAGCATTGTATTCTTAGCAGCAAGAAAGATAAAAAGAACTTAGAATCTTTACTGAACACAATTTATTAATGAACCATGAAACTTACAGTTTTAGATCCTAACTTACTGAATCAAATGTAAAAGGAAACAGAGTCAGGAAAACTGAAGACACTCAGAATTACGACAAATGACACCATTCTGAGTTCTGACATTATAATGTAAATATCTCACAATGCAGTGATAATCTTTTCATATAAAACCAATTCAGTACATGTTTCTGTAATTCAGTTTCTGTCAGAAAATTTATACAATACAAACAGCATTTAGCATTGGCATGATTTCACTTAAAATGCTGTGATGTACAAATCAGTAGCCTGTTTTGAATACAATTGGTCAAATCCAAGCACAATTTTAACCTATGCACCATAAGAAAGCTACGAGAATAATATGCAAAGAAATAGTCTCACCCAAATGCACCAAATAAAATTTCTTCAGACTCAAAAGAAGTTATCTCTGAAAGATGGCATCATGCTTTCAAGGGAAAATTAAATTACTTGTTGAATCACAACACACATTTTTCTTGGGCTTTTAATAAATGATAAGCTATAGAAAATACAATTTTCATTAGTAAATCATAATTTTAGTAATTAAAAGGATTGATCTGGTTTCTACTGAATCTATGACAATTTTGAAATTTACTTCATTGATTGCAAGATCAAATAAATAGGATCAGGATTTTTTTTCTTCTTGTTGACCAACAGATTCTTTTCCTAAATTTACTGGCTACTCACCATTGCTTTGATGAGCTATCCCTCGCTAATGTGCATGGGACTAAATATTTGAGAACTACTCTGAGTCTTGTGCCATAAGGCTCTAAACACATTACTCCAACCTAGTATTTCAGTCTCAGCTGGGGATGGACATCCTTGCTCTGCAAAAAGCTGGGGATGGACATCCTTGCTCTGCAAAAACAATTCTCTGACGCTCTCACTATTTTTAAAAGCTTGAAATTTTGAACCAAGAACGCAATACTTGTAACCAAGGTAATTTCAGATGGAGAATTAGTTTTCTTTCATTGCTAAGGTCACACATAAATGGACAAATGATAAGGCAGAGTGTAAAGCTGCATAACAAATGAGTTAAAAATGAAATGAAAAGGAAAGGTAATAAAATACTTGTGAGAAACAAGACAGGAATAGTAATTGTATTTGCTATTTGTGGTGTTCTGTCTCAGAGGATCCTAAACCCTCTTATCTTGGGCGAGACTGTACCCTGAACTACATTAAAAAAATAAGAGACAGAGAAATTTGTGAAGTTCTGTTTGCAGAATTTCCAACCGTTCGCTCCCTCAAGAGCACATAGATTTCATAGCTTCAAATGAGAATAGAAAACAGACACCAAAAACTGAATTCACAATATAATACAAAGAAAGACACTGCAAACTGTTGAATTCATCTACGCAGAAAAGGTAGAAGGTAGAGTTAATGCTGTCAAAGAGAAAAAGCTGTTGTTCAAAGTGCACTACACATATTCCAAAACATCACAGACCATTAAAACTTACAGATGTCTCAAAGTTTTGCAGTTATCACAGCAATGCAGAGCTCATACCTGTGGCAAGATACATGATATGGAAAAGCATGTCCTTGCCCTGCACAACATCCACAACCACATGGGAAAATCGGCTGTTGTCTTCCATGAAGTAAGGAATTGGAATCACTGGTTGAATGACCTCATGCATTAAGAAGAATTTTTGAGCATCTTGAAGATTTCTTTCAGTGAGATTTACATACAAACCCTGGTCCATGGTGCCACACTGTAAACACAGAAAAGTAACATTACTATATGTGTCAACAATAACAACAGATTTACTCTGTGATTTACAGAGAAAATAAAAACTAAGAGTATATCTTGTAGTGACAGTGTGGAATAACACTTTCAGGACTCCTTTTGGGGCTGACCAGACTGTCCGCACAGTGACTGAGGAAGCTCCACTTTCCAGTATTATGGAGGTTCCCTAACTCTCAACAATATGGAAGGGCACCAGACTGGTCACAACAGGTGGGCTATAGTAATATTTTTGTATATCCTATGTTCAGAGGGCAAGAAGGAGAAAAACCACCATCCAACAAACTACGGAATTTTCTGACTAGTTTCCTTTATAATTTACACAGACACAGTGGTAAAGACAAAACAAATTGAATTTCAAAGGAAATCCCATGTCCTACCACAGCCAGGATCTGACAGAAATCCCAGGTCAAAGCACCATCTACATTCCTTACAGCTTCTTCAGACCCTGCATTCACTAGCCATGAATGGACAGTGCAGAGCTCTAAATGTAAAGTGTTATCCACGGCAAAGACTTTTTTGCTTTGGAACTGACCGTAATTTATACCTGAAAACTGTACTCCTTCCTTACAGGAAAACATTCAATAATTGCATGCTCAAATTCCAACCACAAATAAACAAAGCAAAAGTAAGTGGCAGTTAATTTTAGCATCTTTATGTTTACGTCTTCAACTAACTGAGGACACAAAAGAGAAAGCTGTTTAGCACATGTGAATATGTAAACATCCACGTGTTTACTCACACATAATTGCATCAAAGCAGCAAAGCATTACTTCATAATGTTTACCCAATTTGTTGGTGATGCGAAAGGCATACCTAAGTCATACTTTTTCATTCTATTCTACTATGTCATAAATTATGCCATGAATTACAGCACGGACAAAACAATACAGTGTACAAAACTCTAGCAGTTATTTTTTCGTTATTGCCATGTTCTCAATCTGAAATTAAGTGATCATTCCAAATCCACAATTATTAAGAAAAACTCAAATAAATTTCATAATGAGAGATCATCTGATGAAGAAAGACAACTAAGCAACCGGCTGGAAACAATTACTTGTTCTCTGAGCACACTGCATATCAGGCCAGCGAAAAAGCAAATGCCAAAGAATTCTCTGAATCTATCAAGCAGAAAAGATTGCAGGTGGAACACTCATAGTACACTGACATGGTCATTGGTCTTACAATGGAAGAAAAACAGTGTTCCTCAAAAATTGGGACTCCAGTAGCATTCTAGTCTGGAAAATATTTCATTAATACAATCCAGTCTTGGAAATGCAATACCTGATGTAACTATCACTCCATAGCAGTAGTGTTCCTTCAAACCACATACTTCTGTCTGTTATCGCTGAGGAGGTGAATATTCTGAGAATAAATCTACTTCTGAGACTACACAAACAGAACTTCTGATATTTTATCGTAAGGACTCTACAAAAGAAAAGTCCTTCTTTCTGGGAAGGAAACCAGTGACTCAGCCAATGAATATATCCCACCTTCATGAAGTATGTACTCTAAAGCACCGTCAAGTCATACAGAATGGTTACACCTAGCTCTAAGCATTAGACTAGCTTCTAGTATACATCACTGCTGCAGTTACAGAGCCAGAAATCTAACAGGAAGTTCAACAGAATAAAAGAGAGCACCTGCAAAAGAACAGAAGTTAGCCATCACTAATGATACCTAGAGATCAGTTCTCAACTGGTTTCAATACTGTGTTGTAAAAGGCCACATTACAGCTTTTAATACTAGCACTGGCCTGCAAAGCTGTTGCTCAACGAGATATGACACAACTGCTACCACTGTTCTTGTAAATCTGATGAAGTATCAGCCATATTAGAATCAGCCAGACTATCCAAGCAAGAGATTTCTTCAACATCTCAGTCTTGACTGGGATTGAGAGCTGAGCACCAACAGTACAGTAGAGACTTAAAATGTTTTCACACAGCCATCAGACTGTCATCTTTCTTTCTATGTACCATTCTGTATGGGGTGCTCTCACAGTAATTATCAATACATTAATACAAGGTTTGTAGAGTGAGGTCAAGAACTTTTATTGGACTTGCTCATCCAGTCAGAAAGAAGATTTTTATATACGAGGCTTTCCTCAGGCTTTCTCCTTCAAAAATTTAGTCTCACTTATACCCTCTTACTGTCACTATTTTGACAATGCAAATATTTCTACAATATGTAAAAAGCTGTATACAAACATCACCCACTACTGCAACATGGCTTACTTAAATGGTGTCTTGTCATTTGGGGTTAATGCCAAACATCTATTTAGGAAAGATAACGTGGCTCTGGTCTGCAATTCAGAGCAAATTCAGTTCCTTATTTTCCTTCATTTGCATAAATCAGGAAGTAATTAAAACTACCTACAATCCCCAACGGGTGATCCTGTTTCATGCTTGCAAAGATCTCATGACTTACAAGAAAATAGAGAATGCACAGAAGTTGTGAAATTGCACTGACATTAAGGGAGGGTGAAAGGTGGATAAAGGTGAATATGCTTAAGTATCTTGATGAAAAGCTATTGTTGCTAATCACTAAGTTAATGCTGTTTTCTCTTCCATTTGCCTTGCTGGAATCACACTCACTAAAATTGTCGTGGTGACCATGCAGAAGAAGAAAACAATGCATATGTGCTTAATTGAAATACTTTTTTTTAATAGAAAGTTCCACTGAGTGACCTACCTTGGACTAATTAGTTTTACGCCATCAGTGAACTGAAGATTATTACAGCCTCTGAGGCTGGTAAGTTCAAATGAGGGGCAAACCACATCACAAATTCTTTCAAACAGACTTTTCAGGGAGTGTGGACCACCTTGCACAGGAAAATATATAAAATCCTGACCACTCCTACTTTACTCCCCTCCCGCCCTTTCTTGTTTCTGTCAAAATATGTTCCCTTCTCAGGTTCTAATTCCAAAAATACAACGTAAAGGAGAATAGAAGTTTGATCATACTTCAGCCAAGAATGAATGTTACCTTGACAGTTAATTATAGCGTTTCATTTTGACAGAAGATTGAAGTTAAGCTTTTTTTCTCCTACCCTTCAAAGCACATCTGCTTTTCAACCCAAATTATTTTGTGGATGGATAAAATTAAGTATGTTGAAATACGGGGACCTCTTAAGCCCTTTTTTTTTTTAACAATTGTTCAAGGTCTTAGACTATAACATACTGCAAAACCGGAGTTATTAACTATGAACCACACAGCACTTTGAAAAAACCTCATGTAAACTATTGCCCTTCTCCCACGTGTCTGTACCTGAAAATTAGGGTTAGGATTAGGATATGGAAGCCAAGCAGAGCGAGAGTTTTCCTGGTATTTGAAGGGTCCATTAAAGGCCTGAGTTATGGCACTCAGGTTGAAAACACAAACTGCTGAGGCTGCTATGCTGTTCCTGCAAAAGAAATATAAACATTAACCTAAGTAACAACATTAAGAAGTCTATTTGCTGAAAAATAAATAAAAAAGGCAATAACTCTCCACTCCTTCAGGTAATTAACAAAGCAGATATGATCAGCCAGGAGATGGTATCTCAAGATAACGCTATATGATGTGCTGATTTAGGCACAGAGATTGCCAAGTAGCTGCTGTGGGAGATACTCAGAACTTCCTACCTTCTGCTGCTGCTCTAACACCACAAGGCTGTATGTTATCACATGCATTAGGGACATCTTTCTTCCAGTTACAAAGTACAGGATGAGATTATTCTCGGGGCTCATTAATGCTTCTTCTATACAACCAATGGCAGGATGACAGAAGTATGAATTTTCAATGTATGGTATGTCTATAGACCCTGTGGAACCCCTGGCTGAAACACAAACATCCTGTCTTCCAAGAGATGATGTACAGCAATAAGAATGCAAGTTCCAGAAACACATCAAGAGAAAACCACTTGGACTTTCCAAGATACCCTGTTAGAGCAATAAACAGTAATTCTGCACAGTGTAAACAATATAATCCAGTGACTATGACAGCTCGTAATATGGAAAAATACTCTTCCATAATTTGAGATAAAGGGATAGATAACGAAGGTAGTAGTTGCACAAATTTCCACTGGAGATAAAATGGCTGACAATTGATCCACATAGCATTCTTTTTTTTTCTTTCTTTTCCCCTTTTTTGCCTTTTTTTTAAAACTTATCCTGTAATTTACACGAGGCTTAAGAAAGACTACTATGAAAAATTGCAAAACAGTGAAAAGAAAAAATAGCCCCAGGGGATCAAATTTACCAACAAATGAAAAAAAGAGTTAGGTTATATGGATCTAAGAGCAGGACAAAGGAGCAATTTGCTTTCTTATGCTTGTCACTCTTACATCAAAGAATCCCCAAAACTTTAAGTTTCATGCTAACAATTTCTGCAGAATCAATTATCATCGGATTTGATAATTCCTTGCCGATATAAAGTATCACTAAAAGAAGCTCACTAATATTATTAACCGTATCAATGCCTTCTTGAATTTCCTGAAGTCCTTAAAGGACATCAGACTCATGCTTATAGAGTTTTGGGTGATCTGAAAGAAGCAAAATCAGCTTCACTATGAAGCAGTGGCTATAGTGGATCAACAGCCACACATGAAGGGTGCAGGCTTTGCTATTACTCAGTCTTTATTGGCAGAAATGCTTCATTTTTTCCCCACAAAATGATTCACAGTATATTTAAAAAAGCATTAAGGTACAATAAAATCAATGCATTTCTGAGATTACAGAGATTGGCGAATGCTGAATGTGGCTTGGTATCATTTGATGCTATTACACCAACAGAAAGGAATGGGTTGCTCTCCCTCATGGAAAACCCTGGTGTTTCTCCATCGCCAGGTTTCAGGGCTGAAAGGTGAATCGTATCGGTGGTGCAGATATCTCTGAACAGACATTCAACACGGGACAGTAATCCTAACGCTACACCATGTCAACATTGTCCAAAAATACAGTTACAATATTTGATGGCAGGAACTAATACAATTTCAATGGAGCTCTCAAAAAATCTCACCCCTGGACAGTTGTAATTAATTTTTCTTTGAACAGTCTCTCTCTGTTGGACAAGGCAGAATGCTGAGCTACCACGGAAGAGGGAAGTAGCAGCAAGGTTTCAAATTTAATTTTTTGTTTGACCCTCAAACTCACATGACCATACGTTAGGACTAATTTAAAATATATAAAAACATCTCTTGCGCATTTTTGGGTAAGATGAGCTCTTTCTGACATGGTCAAATTACATCGTGTCAAATGCACGATCATGTCACATGACAATTATAAAATATTTATTTTATAAATACGGTAATACCATAATGTATTTATGTATTACAATAGTGTGCAAAATAAAAAATAATGTATTTATAAGAATTTATGAACAAGATGACCGAATAGTCTTAAACACACCTGGCTCCCTGCTGTAAGGAAATATTAAGGCTTCTTCCTTCTTTCATATGCCTTCAACAATTCATGTGGGAAGGATTTGGAACTGACACTTCGTTCACAAAAGGACAGTAGAACGGGCAGAACAGTAGTTTGAATTTATGATGTCTACTTGGCATAAGCAAAAGAGAGCAGCTCAGAAGCTTTAGGTTTTACTGTCACAAATAGCAAGAAAATAAAATATATCATGGAATTTACTTACACATTAGTGGTAAAAATCCCATAGATCAAGTCCAATTCTGGGAGAAAGAATGTGCTCTGTAGTTCATTATAGTAAAATGGAATTTCTCCAGGGCGAG
Organism: Psophia crepitans; assembly: GCA_013399095.1. Taxonomy (NCBI): domain Eukaryota; kingdom Metazoa; phylum Chordata; class Aves; order Gruiformes; family Psophiidae; genus Psophia; species Psophia crepitans. The sequence continues at coordinate 123,513 of VWZZ01000289.1, read as the reverse complement.
AGCAGTTCAACCGAGCTTTCATGAAGGTAGTCCAGGTATCCTCCAGAACAAATTTGCCACCAATATCATTTTTGCACACCCGAGCAGCACGAGAGAAGACTGTTTTCCCGCAGTCATGTTCCACTGCATTCTCCCGGAAGAAGAAGTAGGTGAAGTTTCCAATGTCATAAGATGACACAAAATTTGGCTCTGAAAATAACAGCAGAAAAGACTGTTTATGGCCTTCTTGTGATACATGCACTCATGTTAACATGAAGTTAGACTGATCTTCAAGCATTAGATTTAGAAAAACACATCTTCTATTATCTTTGCAGGGAACTGTCCCCATGCCACCTGAGCAAGCCAGCTCATGTCCAGCCAGGATTACGAGCTTCATGAACATGGCCAGATAGACTCTCTGCTCTGGGCGTCTATTGCACATAACCGTGCTGGACAGCCCTAGCCCAGCTCATTGTACTCCACTGTCAAAAGCACCACTGAGTTTTTCGTCTCCACATATGGGCATGGTGTATTTTTGTAATTGCTTTTTCTGTTGTGTTAACTCTGTTTCTGCTTTGTCACCGTGTCATTACTCCAGATAAGCAGAATCATGGATGACAACTGAATATGACTAAGAATGTGTCTGGAGGCTGTAAGGAAAAGAAAGAGAATTCTATGCAATTCTTACCATTTGATAGTAAGATAACATAATTTCAGCCCAGTCATGCCTAAAACTTTTGATAATATTGAAATATTTTTTATTTTTTATTTTTATTTTTATTTAAATTGATTAAAAACTGATCAACGAAATTGATGGTGATGTGAGACAAATTAGACAAGATATATATGCACAAAAATCTATAAAAAAACAGATGGAAGTATTTCTTTAAAAAAAAAAGGCAAACAGTGGATACCAAAGACAATAAACATGTGGGCCATTTCCTATAAGGATTACGAAAATTGAGGAAAGTCCATGACATCAAAAGAGATTGACAGCTCTATGCGTTCTTAAAGAAAAGACAAATTTGATGCACAGATTTGTGGAGAAGAGCCCCCCTCACATAAGGAACCATTATAAAACACTGGTACCTCTGAGAAACAAGTAAAATTTTTGTTTTAATTTCCAAATTTCATTCTAAAGTGGGAAAACAAAGAAACAAAACCAACCTGTTTTAAAAACACCTATTGTGAGGAAACACTCCAAAGGAATTCAACAGGTGAACATTTCTTGACAGCACTACCGTATTGAAAAAAAAGCTGCTGTAGTTGAATGTAAGCATTTTGCAGGAACTTCTCAAACCTGTCCAAATTTTTGAGCAAAACTAGAAGATTTTGGTATCTTGAGCTCTCACAAGTTACATAGTACCAGTGCATTTGTGTCTTAAAAAAAAAAAGTCCTATGTGACAGGACTTGTGATAGTAATAAAGGTAAAATCGGATTGATAATATACAAAGAGCTAAAACTATTAGGAATGCTTTCCCTATTAGAACCTCATTTCTTCATTCTACATGTGTGTACAACTTCTATTACAATAGAGATTTTGCCTCAAAGGCTTCAAAAAGCTTTAAACTTCAGTATTGGAGTTTACGAATCTGTAGAAATAATTCTTAGTTGCTCATAAATATAACATAATACTGTTACACATTTACACACTAAACACTGAAATTGAAGAAAGTTGAAAAAAAGACCTTTTCAAGTTTGTTAATATTTTTTTTCCCTCTAAAAATGTGCACATTTGCTGAATAGGTAACAGGGTAGAATGATATATAAGATTTAATTAAGATGACAAGAAAATGTGGCTAAATATCTGAAAATCCTATATTATTACATTCTAGATAGGTTAGACAGTTTCAGCAGGCATCAAATATTAAACATACCTGCATGCAAAGCTTTTTATTATAATGCCTGATTATGTTTCATTGATTCTCAATACATAACAATGTTTTCAGCTCCATTGCACAAACCTGTATTTATTTAACTAAAGTATATTATAAAGGAAATCTCTTTAGGAATACAAGGCTAACCAAACAAAAAGAATTCACTCATTAGACAACTTCAATACATACCCGTAGCACACCTAGCCATTATTCTCTTAATCTGTAAAGTATTTTCTTCCCTCACCCTACACAATATCCTTTTAAATTGTTCTTATACTCATGGAAGGAATTACTGTTTGTGGAGGAAACAAAAAGCACTACTCTGAGTGTAACTTGAACTACTTGCCCACTATACTAAGGTTAGGTCTTACTTAAAGTGGTACCCACTAAAGGCAGACGTTAAGAAAAAAGAATCCAGCTGAAATAGCATGAAAAAGTAAAATTTTCCAAGTATGCGTTTGACTTTTTGTAGCCTGCAACCCTGCTTGCTCTTTAAAATAATTCCAAAAATATCATAGGATCAAAGAATGGTTTGGGTTGGAAGGGACCACAAGGATCATCTCGTTCCAACCCCCCTGCCATGGGCAGGGACACCCTCCACTACACCAGGTTGCCCAAAGCCCCATCCAACCTGGCCTTGAACACTGCCAGGGCGGGGGCCTCCACAGCTTCTCTGGGCAACCTGTTCCAGTGCCTCACCACCCTCACAGGGAAGAATTTCTTCCTAATATGTAATTTAGCTTGACTAATGTAAAAAGATTCTACTTACTGTGCAAATACTCAACGTCAATTTGGCCCACCAACAAAAACATCCTGTACACCCATTAAACAATGAAGCCCTCCCTTGCAACGAGACCTGACGATGATGCTTCTCGCTGCTGGCCCACTGTCATATGTATAAAGGTCTTACATTGGCACAACAGGATCTCACTGCAGAGCCAGAAACACTACAGAAGCACTCAAAGTGTGAAGAATAATGAATTACAAATAAAATCATGAACCGTAGGCATAAAAATAATATGAAACGCATTCAGAATCTTTTTAGGGTTCTTCAAAAACCCATGTCATTGTTTCAAGAGACAATATTTCAAAGTTGCACCGATAATCATAATACATGTATAAATAAGAACTAGTAGTCATATTTTATGGATTCAAAACTGAGAAACAATATATACATCTACAAACCCATGCATAAACTTTAATGATTAAGAATTCACGAAAATGTGACCTGCTGTTGAAACTTGTGAAATCTGTTTTCATTTGGATGAAATGTAATAATCTCAGAGATACCTTGGGGAATTCTGTGGATATGGAGGGATTATCATGTCAAACTTATTTATTTAATTTTCTCTTTGGGAAAATTGAAATGAATCACTTCAAAGTTTCAAAGGAAAAATCAGATTCCCACCTAGGAAAATGGAGTTCATATGTTTGCAAATATTGTGCTGTGAACTCCTGTTTGTTGACATGGAGGACTTCCCATAAAAGATTTTAATGCAGAAAATGAAGTGACTCTCTTGTTCGCTGCTGAATCTGCAAATCGTTCTGGAAAGGTAAATGCACCTCCTTTGTGAATTATCAGATCACCACAACAAGTGCAAGGATTCTGGTATGTGACAGGATACAGCTCGTACAGATCAACAGGAGAATGTCAACCTGTAATAATGGCACAAGTATTGTATATGATCTTTATAGGTTTTTATATATTCAATTTATGGATGCATCAGGCTGACTAGAGTTTCACAAATTAAATGGAACCAGTGGAATCAGGAAAGCAAGAAAAATAGTTATTCAATGTGACATGACAAAGATCTCCAGTGTACAACGCAGAGCAGAGCTATACACATACACAAGCCCACGCGCTGAAAGCGCTGGGTGGCTAGTTAGAGCTGCCTCCAGGCAAACATGCTGTAGTGTGCTATTTCTGAAGTTTGCTTACTCAGCACAAAGTCTGGGAATCTCTGCAGCTTCGTTCATAAAGCAGCATGAGTGTTCTGCAAGGATGTTTCCCCACAGACTCTTCTAAGTTATTGCAAAACAGATGACTGAACGGCATGAAGTCAAGATAGTGCTTCAATCTGAGATAAACTCATTGTTTCTCTAAAGGCTGGAGACAAACCTACATTTTGGGGGGAGCACAGTCTCTGTTCTTAATAAGACACCTCCTAGGAAGAGACAATGCTTCACTTTAGATTATTCTGCCTGTCCACCAACCCAGGGAACTCAGAGACCAAAGAGACCAAGCCCATACTCACTGCCAGACCGACCCCACGTTGGTACTGTCTGACCAGTATTGCAGCTCTGCGACGCGGGACACGCTGACGCTGAAGCCCAGACGATGGCATTCTTGTAGCATGAAAGCAAGGGCGCACCGCACGCCCTGGGAGGGGGCGTAAGGACAGTCTGGGGGTTCAGGAGCGCACAGCTTACTGGGAGTGGGATGGGGCACTCTGGAGAGCAGAAGGAGCCAAACGGTGCGACCCCACCCGCACTGCCTCTTGCTAATGGTGTATAAAGCAAACTTCTCCTGAGTCACACCCAGGGTTTCACTGGGAAAGCAGTAGCTGGAGTGGTCCAAAACAAGGCTGGGAAGGGAGCCAATAACTAGGCAATATAGATGACCAAGGGTGTCATGCACAAGCTTATACCCTGGATGTTTTTTATTTAGTGGTGTAGACGTAGTCTGAGCGAGAGGAACTGTACAGAAACTTCCCCTGGGAAGAGCAATGGGAAACAGGAGCGTGAGAGAGCTCTGTGAGAGCATCTGAGGCAGGTCTGGCCTCTTCTTCCTTCCTGAGCTTTGGAGCAAGAAAGCTGGTTTGTATTCTTTGCTCTTCAAAACTCCGCATCCTCTGAAGGAAACTAATATGACTTAATTTACCTAGTTAGTGGATGCTACTGTTTCCAGAGTGAACCAAATGACAGGGAAATCTGTCTGTCTTTCTGGAGGTAACAGCAATTTACCTTAAGGATTATCAGGTGCAAAGCCTACTCTGAGCATGAAAGAGCTGTAACTTCTACTGATCGTCCCTGTGAGAAGTGACCACTCACGTCTCAAGTGCAAAGCATTCAGACATCCAGTCAAAAGTGAAAATAACTCCACAAATGTGAAAAGAAAGCTGAAGGTTTTCAGATCTAGACACAGATCAGATTTTATATGTATATACACACACACATACAAAATACAAATGCACATATAAATATATGCGTGTATTACATAGCTGAAATCTTAGAAATCTAGACACTGCTCTAGTGCTCAACGACATCTGTCTGGAGCTTGTTCATTGACCTCACTGAATCAATGAATCACACCCTCATACTGTTGGCCTCTAAAGACCCCTTACTTCTAAATATTTGTATTCAGCCAAATACTTAATGGCATTAAATTCTAGGAAAATGCCGCTGAGGTTTTTTTTTAATAACGTTCAACCTTCAGCTAGAAATGCTGTCCAAAAGAGAAGCTTACAATAAGGGAAAAAATTTAAGCTCCAAATACGCCATTCTATTTTATTTTCTTTCACCTTGCTGACATAATTAATGAAGCCCATTTCCTATTCGCACTTTGCTGTCCCTGTATATCCATTAAGTATATTCAATTAGTGTAGTCCTCTACAGCTGTTAGAAAACAGTATAGATCTTGCACTAGGCTGACCAAGGCATCACTGCTCATGAATGTTTAAGGACAAATCTTAATCATAGAGTAAAATTTTCCTACATCATTAAAAATCTTAAAAGTAACATATAACTTGTAGTCATAATATTTATATCCACCCTCAGTAGCTGAACTGTAAAATATTAATTGGCGGAAATAATTGTTTATTAATTGATATTTTTCCTCTGTTTCATAATCATCTAGGATACATGCTTAAAATGCTTGTCTGTCATAGCATAGCTGGCTACCAGTCTATTTAGACTACAATTTCTGCTGCAATGCCTCAGTTCTCCATGATTTCTTTTACATTCTTTTCCTTTTGCTAAATTGAAGATTTTATGGGTATGGAAGAGCAAGGACAGCAAAATACACTAAAACTGTGTATGCTAGACATTTCTTTCCAATCTTCTCTTATATTGCTGATAGATTTTATAATACAATTCCGTATAATCATAAAAGTGGATGCACTTATTAGACATTACATTTTACTGATGTACTCTAATAAATTCTGAAATGCAATTATTTCTTTTCTGAAAAATAGTTTTCAAATATGGTATTACAAGATTCCTTGGTTTATTCCCTGTTGCTTATTTCAAATAAATCTCCTTCATTTTCAAGGTAAAGTGTTCTTACATGGCATAACATTTTGCAATTTATTATATCATTTTGCAGATGCAAATTTGCCAGTGACAAACTTTGTGACAGAAACCATTCTCTACTCTGATCTAATACCTACTCAGGTCCTTGAGAGTCCCATCTGCAGTTCAGTGGATTTTCCATCACCTATATTCACTGGATAGACTCCTTGCATAGCAGTGTAATGGGGGAGGGGTAAGGATCAAAACTTTAGAGGATTACCTTACTTCATTCAGAACTTTTACAGGTTTGAGCTATAGGGATCTACGAAAAGACGCAGAAGTTTGGATGGTTACTTAAAACTCTGAATCTAGAATTACACACACACAAGAACAAAAACTCCAGCTTTCTTTAGGCAGATTTTGCCAACCAGCAGGTATGGTATGGAAAGAAAACCCAGTTATGATGGCTTACTCATTTCTCTACAAATGTTTGGACTGACATTTTTTTTTCTTCTCTAATGTAGTTTTGCAAGGAGGGAGATGATCAAAGGGCTTTCCCTGTACACCTGGTCCTCATTTCTTTTTTTCCTTTTTTCTTTTTGAGGCTTGTGTTGTTTTTGGTTTTTGTTTTTTTTTTCATAATAGAAAGGAAAACAGAGTTCACTTTCATAATCATCTTCTTTCCCTTTCACCTTAAGGCTTGGTATGTCTGCTACTGAAATTTTATCTCTGCCTCCAGTACTTCTGCCCTCCTCCTTTCTTTGTTGAATGCTGTTCTTTCTGTGTATTCATGTTCCTCAAAATTCACGCCTTTTTATACTTTCTTCTGGTTGAGAAGTATTTCAGTTCTAAGTTCTATCTTTCTCTTTGGTGCACTGTGTATTATAGTTTTCTGCAGCATTAATGGGGTTGATGTTCCTGTCACACATCTCTGCAGCCTGGGGACAGATGATCTGCTTGCAGGGGTGCCTCTCTTCCTTCCTTGTTCAGCCTCTCTGACTGGCACCTGACATGAGCAGACTAGATGAGATATAAAAGCACAGGCTCTGTCTTCAGTAGCCTCCTAGTCTTTTCATAAATGGAAGGTGGAACTAGGGTAGATAAGAAGAAAAAAAAAAAATCCACCTTCATGGGAAGTGCTGCCTGTCTCTACCATCCGTGTCCTTCACTTGAGCTACAGTAATCCCAGGCAATGCTACAGGCTTGGGGCAGAGTGGCTGGAAAGCTGTGCAGAGGCAAAGGACCTAGAGGTGCCTGTTGACAGCTGGCTGAACATGAGCCAGCAGTGTGCCCAGGTGGCCAAAAAGGCCAACAGCATCCTGGATTGTATCAGGAATAGCGTGGCCAGCAGGACTAGGGCAGCGATCATCCTCCCATACTCGGGTCTGGTGAGGCCACACCTCAAGTATGGTGGTCAGTTTTGGGGCCCTCACTACAAGAAAGACATTGAGGTGCTGGAGCATATTCAAAGACAAGCAACAAAGGTGGTGAAGGGTCTAAAGCACAAGTCTTACGAGGAACAGCTGAGGGAACTGGACTTGTTTAGTCTGGAGAAAAGAAGGCTGACGAGAGACTTTATCCCTCTCTACAACTACCTGAAAGGAAGCTGTAGCCAGGTGGGCATCAATCTCTCCTCCCAACTAACAAGCGATAGGACAAGAAGAAATGGCCTCAAGTTGCACCAGGGGAAGTTTAGATTAGATGTTAGGAAAAACTTCTTCACCAAAAGGGTTGTTAAGCATTGGAACAGGCTACCCAGGGAAGTGATTGAGTCACCATCCTTGGGTATATTTTAAAACGTGTAGATGTTGCACTGAGGGACATGGTTTAGCAGTGGACTTGGTAGTCTTAGGTTAATGGTTGGACTTGATGATCTTAAAGATCTTTCCCAATCTAAATGACTCTATGATTCTATTTTAGATGGCTGAGGAAACGCTGTGAAGGTGTTTTGTAATAACTTAGTCTTGCATTGGAGAAAGGAAGTCAGGGGAAGCACCTACTTTTCACATCAACTTATTGCTTTCCTACATTGTCATTGCCATCTGGGAGAAAATGTATGGTTTTGAAAGGAAAAAATCAACACAACTGCTCAAATTTTTCCTATAGTAGCAGCTCCAGTGGAGAAGCCTAAAGACAGGTTTCAAAACCAGGAGGCATTTCCCTCCCATTTTAGGATACTGGCAAAAAGGATGATACACACAAAAGAACAGAACCAACCTTATGGGTGCACAGCCAAAGGAAGGTAATTATTTATCTTCTTGCAAAATAAGAAACAACTGGTAGCATATGCTTTGCATATTTTCAGTCAGGTCTCTTATCTGAAAGCTAAAGACCAAATTGCACATCTCAAGAACACAGTGCTTTTGAGTGACATAAACCAGAAAAAGAAAATTATAACCCTGAATTATTACAGCCATTTCCATTAATCTTTAAAGAAAAAATAAAAGTATTAATTTTTGTTCTTAGGTCATAATTTCTCTCTACATATCCTCCTAGCTGCAAGAGTTATAATGAAAGTCCACTAACAAACAATCATAGGGATTCAGAGCTGCATTAAACCCTGCTAACCAAATCACCTTTGTAAGAATTTTACTGTTACTTGTGAAGACTGAAAGTACCTGCTCTAGATTAATATGCTTTTTATTAAGTGAAATGTTTTTAAGAAAGTGATTGCAGGAGAACTATTTTAGGAGTATCCAATAACCAAATGCTTAGGGCAGCAAGAGAAAAAGGTGATAATATTATGTCTACCAGCAGAGCAGAACAATCTAAACATTCATATACCTTTCTCAGCTGGAAAGACTTCTAATCTGCACATTTTTTTATTTTTCTTTTTCTGTTTTGGGGCTACATCTGATATAAGATTACTTTTTAATGCCTGCCCACTGATGAAGTGGCTTGACATTTAGAACAAAGTTTTTATTTATTTAATGCGTTCCAATAACATCTATCACTGTATGTGTAATATACAGAAAACAGCTGCAATGTATTTCAAGGCAGTTGGAGATCCAAGGAGTTGTAAGCAAAGGCATCTAATTATGCCACCAAATGTCCTAGTGTTTCTCCATGTCATGAAACAGAAAGGATTTTCAATTTTTTCTTTAATCTGTTTTGCCCTTTTATTGGCTAAGTGAAGCCAACAAACACAGACTAACACAAACTTCCACACTGAGGCATCACATACAATATTTACAGATTTGAAGAGCTGTACTGAAAGGAGAAATACCTCTACTAACTGTAAATGTTGGACTACAGAAAAAAATTCTGAGTCTAAGCAGTGAAGGCTCTTCCTCACCAGTCTGGACCTACTGCAGCTTGTACACTGGAAAGATAACTATTCCATTTACCTCTGTTCTCTAGGGTAAATGATGATCAATTCTGCCCCTGCTGCACTTTGCACATCAACTCTAAAGAAAAGTCTAAGTAGAAGCACACTATAACAGTCAAGTCTGGATATGATTTAAACTCTATGTTACACTAAGAGCTTAAAGAGAGTCAAATAAACAGCATGCCAAGCTGTAAATCAAGGTGTGTTTTTTCCCTTAATGAAAGATTTTATATCATTTAATAATGTCCAAAGTAGACTTCTTTTTATGAAATATTACAACAGTAATTTTAAAATGCTCTAGCAACAGGTTGCCCTCTACTGACCTGAGCAGTTGGCTGAAGCTCAAGGTCTTGCTGATTGTTTTGATCAGAAGAAATCAATGGGATGAACTTTGGACAAAATCCTCAATGTGCGCTGTATTACCTCAAATCGTTTCTCTCAAGCACAGAAGTACTTCCACACAGACTCAGAGAAAAAAAGAAAGGAGAACTGGTAGCAGAAAAACACACCTTAAAGAATAAATTACTGGCAAGCAGCCTTTCTGCCTTCTTCATTTGTTTGTGCATGAAGTACTCACTTGAGTAACTTCAAGCATTACTTTTTTCTCTACCAGAGAAAAGAGAAGGCCAAAACATGACATCATGAGAGGGAGAAGTTGGTTCTCTGTTTCACATTTTCAGGTTTACTATTCTGCAGCCAGCTGGGCTCTTGGATGGGAAGAGCACTGGGTTGCATCAGTTGTTAACTCATCTGCGTGATCATGTTCCACTTGATTAAGAGTAGTTACAGAGTACTGATGGGGTTGGCAAGCAAGGCAAGGATAACGCGGGGTCCATCTCTTCACTGCCTGCTGACAAATTCTTTTTCAGAGACCCAGCCTGTAGAACTGTTGAACTACGGTGAATGCTCAGGTCATAGCACTAAAGTAGTCTGGTCCTTCAATGGCCCCTTGTCATGGAGTTGAACAGAATCTCTGCATGGTGATGACTGCAGTCAAAAACCTGCTCACTGCATTTGACCCAGCTGTGTTTAATGTTGTTTATAGGAGCACCAGGAAGACAGAAATAGGCTCCATAAGCAAGCATTAAATTCTTTTTGTAGAAGAGGAGGGAAGTTCTGAGGTTAAAAAAAAAATAACAGGTGATCATATTCACAGAAAATCAAGAACTGAATAGATTACTACTCTTAATGGTAAAAGACAGCAAGTTTGGTAAGTGCCTCCAGATGCTTCTTTCCTCCATCACTGAAGAAGACAGGACTGTTTACACTCTAAAATTTTCCAAAACAGGAAAAAAATTTAAGAAGTAGACAGATCGCTGTAACATTTGGTCAATTGCTCTGTCTGCCATTAAAAATTGTCAAAACAGACAAAATTCGGAGGAGTCAGATCTCAGATACTGTCAGCAGGTTGTCTAGTGGGTAAACAAACAGCACATTGCAAGACCCTCTAAGATGGCTCCACAATAACTAGATCCAATCAACAACAGGATTTCTGTGCTGGTAGTATTGCTGTGTTGTCCACCTGCCCTTTTGCATCAGTGCTTGTTCAAGATCTTTCTGCTTCACATAGTGTGGGGTCAGTGAACTTTCCTTTTTTCTTTCAGTTATACTCTCACAGTATATTCTTGTAGCTTGCTTTCACACATACCCTGAATAATTCATATTTTTAACCAAACTATCCCAACTCTTCATCACGCTAGATAATTGAGTGTTGAAAGCATCAAGAAAGTTATAATACAGAAATGAACGTTCACCGACTTCTCCATAGTCTACTAAGCACCTGACCAGAATGATGCTTAGTAACATATGCTGGAAATAACTGCTAACTTACCTATTCAGATGATGCTGTGGATTGCTTCCAGACCTATCAAGCCCCCAGTATAAGTCAGGACCTGATAATAAATATATGACTCTGGCTAAACCAGAATGAATCGGGAGGCTCAGACAGGCCATCAACTTAAATTTACTTTTTTTGTGATATCTGTGATTCCAGAAGCTGAAATCACAGCATAGTATATGGGATCTCACCCCGGCCAAGTAACACATGAGCTGTTTTCCCCTCCCACACTGTGTGTTACGGTTCCTGTGATTACAGACCTTCTGACAATTAAGATTAGGAACAAGGTTTCTTCTGTGACGAAGACTCAGAGCTTCTCATGCCAGGATCCTTCCCTGCAAGTTACAGTGAACCCTGACAGCAGACTGCATAAGCACAGGGGCATGTCTGTTTGGCCTGACCGATGGCAGTGAAAACCCCCGAATGCACTGAGAGAAGTGCTCTAGCCGTTAAAGTAAAAAATGTCTTTATTGCTTAGCGATAAAACACGGCGCAAGATAATCAGCTGTGTTTTAGAGTGCTGCCATCACTCCCAGAGATGGTTTGAATTGGTCCAATGTGATTTGCAGAGTAGAAAATCTAAGTGAGAAAAAACATTGCACCTCTGAGGGAAACATGGATGTAAAAGAAAAACTCAATTTAAATTGGAAACATTCACAGACACATGTGCATGCACATGCACCCCTAAACCAAGGCTGAATTAAAGTAACTGTCAGCTACTGCAGCTGAACAGATATCGACTAGAAAGCTCCCATTCCAGTTGATGCCTTACTTTTCCTGCAGGATTATCTACGTTACTTTCTCACTGAAAGCAGCAAAATCTTCACTTCAATCCAAGCACTGAAAAACTCTCACAGTTTCTTGGCACCGAGTCACATATGAGCAGGCAAATTGACATAAAAGCAGACGAATCCCTAACTCAAGCAGATAAATCTCCAACGCTTAGCTACCCCAGAAGACACTGTCCCTCCCTTTCACACAGGTAACTGAGGTGCTTCCAGCCTTTTGTTTGATTTGCTTGAACTGACTCCAATTACAAAACTCATTCTTCCTCCCCAAAGATAAAAGCCACATTCTCCTGGCAACTTTAGAATTAAGAATTTAAGAATTAATTAACAGTTTTGAGGCAGAAGAATGAGCACTAACAGAGAATCTATAGGTGTAGCTGAACTTTTAAAGAGACAAAATGTAAATACAGTGAAGCTGAATAATTAGAGGAGTCTGGGGGGGAATTTTAATGTGCCCTTTGGCATTAAACATAGATTCATAGATTCACAGAATTGTTTAGGTAGGAAAAGACCTTTCCAGTCACACTGAAAATTCAGTGTGAAGAATTTTTTTCCCTTTGACAGAAGCACCCAGGTGTGGCACAGCAATTAGTTCCAATACCATGGCTGTGTTGACAAAAGGTGCCTGAACAGGGATATCTACACGAGTTCATTTTTCTTCTCACATTTATTTTGCACTGCTATAATGCGGTTATGTTCCACGCAGTTTGATTTTGTTCTGTTAATTAATATTCTAAAATCAGCTGACCTTCAGATAAGGTCACAAATTTCTCCAAGCTACCTCTGATGGCTTCTTTGTACAAGGAAAATACACCAAGCAAATGTGCACAATTCAGCATTCAGGTTATGTAAGAACTGAAATATTCAAAATACAATCTGTCACTTGTAGCTGACCTAATGTTCTGAAGTTGGAAAGGTTTATACTTGTACTTAATTTCAAACATGAGAATCATCCCATCATAACATGAAACACACTGTGGGACTAGTGACTGTTGTGTCACGTAGCAGGAGTTACGAAAATAAAGTTTCTTTCTACTGGGACAAGCATGGGAAAATTATATCTAATTTTACATTTTATGTTAAATAATAGTTTTCATTTTAGAAGAATCTGCTTCTTTTTTGTCATACATACAATGGCAACTGGCCCTGTTACATCTCAGGATTACCTATCAGTTTACAGCTTCTCCCAGCTGGAAACCCTCATCAGGTGATTAACATCCATGACACACAAGTCACCGCTACAACACAATTTTATGATATGTTTTGCAGACTGGTTCCCATCCTTTGGCTATAATAACCATTAAAAATGTTGGTCTGCCACCTAAGCAGCTTGAAACCACTTTTTCTGCTCATCAAGGCTGGGACCTGCAGGGAAAGCCAGGACAATTCAATACATTCTAAACCGTGTATTTTCTGCTTCAGGTTTTTGAAGGACTCAACAAAAGAATGCTCAAGGCAAGCTACTGCTCTTGGCTAACTCAGCTTTGACATGTAGGCATACCTGAGGGATCCAGTCCAGCTCATCCCTATGCCTGCAAACATGACCAATATATTTTAGTCTACATCTACAAACTGCAGCTGTGTTAATTAAATGCCATAATCCTTATACTAGTAAAATAAAAAAAAGTATTAAGCAAAATAATCTTAAAATGAGATAAAGAGTACTCTAAAAACATTCAAGTTCTTAGAATGAAATTTCAAGATCATGAATCTGGAGGATTAAAAAGAGATGAGTTTCATGGTCCATCAGCACTCACCATTCAGCCACTTGGAGTTGTACTGTGCGGTGCGGAGAGGAGGAAGGGCCCCCAGACTGCGATAAATGGCAGGGTCCCTTCCTGGAAAATCCATGGCTGTAGCAGCATATAATTCCCCACTGGAAGTGAGAAGAGCAGTGGAGTTGTGCTGGGGACTGTAAGGACAACGAGCCATGCCACTGATTTGATCATGTATCTCTGTTAAATTACTTAACTGGAAAAGAGTGAGAAAAAGGGATTAAAATGACCAGAAAATTATCACTTCAACCAAGCTGCATCAATCTGAGCAAAATCATATCATAACCACCAGTTAATCTGCTTTGGTATTTCACAACAGTAACGAGCTGACCTTTACATCAATCCGAAACTGTCTCATATAGAAGTTTTACTGTAATGTTGTCTGATCTTGCTTTTGTCCCTCTGGTATGTAAAACATGCAAATTAATCATTAGCCACCATGCCTAAAATGTTTTATATTAGAAGCAACTCAAAAAATAATTATCTCTACACAGACTGTTATTATGAAAAACAAAGCTAGATCTGACTGGCAGAATCAACTAAGGTATTCATCATAGCTAGTGGTTAGACAATTTTAAACATAAAATCTATTATTTGTTTTGTTGGTGTGTTCCAGGAAAGAATTTCACATGAAAAATGAGATTAAAGAAGGAGCTTTCCAGTTCAGCAGAATTACCTCTCTGATTTAGTAGCCCTAATACTTTCAGCCATAAATCACAGTATGATGTTAATATGCTATTTGAAAATAAAGGTACAATAGGTTTAAATACAATAAATGTGCAAAGGAGGTTTTTGGTGACACAGCTATTCCTTGTTTTTAAATGCCTTTTCCCTCCTGAAATAAATAATCAGTTTAGTCCACACAGTGACATTTTGAGTTTTATTATGACTATTATTGATCCTTTAATGGATGCTTTTTCTTTTACATACATAAATTGCAACTAGGGTTTTTTTTTTCAGAAACAGAATGAGAGATTTTCTCAACCAAGATACCTCCTTCTTGCCAATTAGAAATCACTAATACAAGCAGTCTTATCTTCAGCAACTAGGGTCATACACAGTACGCAGCTACCCGACTACATTTATAACTAAACTGATTGACACCAACCAAATTTGATAGATTGGCAGAAGTCTTACAAATACCTAATGTTCATGGAAATTGGCATGTAAGAGGAACTGAGCTGCTTGTAGCTATGCTCTCTCCCATAACTGAGGAAAAGACTGCAAAAAGAGATCATCAGATAACTCTCCTCTCTGGCCTGCCACGAGCTAAATCAGCCTTTTACACATCAGCTCACCCATCAATACGCAAATAGCCTGGACCCAACCACAGCGTGCTCTGCCTTTTAATCTCCTGGCTGAGAACAGGGACTTGAGCTTGTGGGACGAAATGTTTAATTTATTACCGTCCGATTGGTGCAGATAGGAGTGAAAGCGTTGGTTCCACAGGTAAAGAGATGATTGCCTCCAACAAGAAGCACTCGAATGTAGTTCTGGCATTCCTCCTACCATGCAGAAAAGAAAGAATGTTCAGTGATACTTCGAAGGATAAGGGAGATAATTATGGTTTGCCTTCCATGGTGATGTGTCCACACATAAAAATCTAGGGGAACAATGCTTAAGCATAGCTGATGTGTCAGCAATATAGATATAGATATTTCCCAACTACGACACATGCATCCATCAAGCTTTGTGAAAAGTTCTTAATAGGATTACAATAAACCTCTTCAGTACTGAAGACTTCTTTTATGTGTATATTTCAAAGGTTTAGCTAAACTCTGAAGTGATAGATGCCGACTTAAATAACACACTGCTGTCTCAAAAGATCAGGTGCTGTTTTTGAAGAGAGATCAGGCCAAGGAAGGAAGTTGTGAGGAAAACAGGAGAAAGAACAGGTTGTCAGCACCATGACTATGTTGAAACCAGTACAAATAAAATTCCCGAGATGTTTAAATGCAGATTTGTCACTACTATTTCCATAACTTGCACAATACGCTTTATTAGACCCATCTACATTTCTATTAATTTGAAGTTTCTCTAAGAAATGTTATTACCTCAATACCTAGATGTTCACCCCTGAAGAATAATCTTACGTGCTTTTTACCCTACTAGAATGTGTGAAGGTTTTATGATGTTCATTTCAGAAGCTAGAAACCAACAGCAATTTCTAGTGATTATTTAGAGAGCCTTCTGCAGAGATTCAAACACTCTTCCTGCAAAAAAACTAATGTCCCTTTCTAATAAAATTAACAAGATAATAATATGCTTGGAGAAAATAAAATTTCCAGGAACCTTCCATTTGAATGCTCTCTAGCATTCATTCACAAGACAGTCTCATGTAAAGCATCAAAAAAAAACCTTGTGAAAATACAGCTAGGCAATTCTAACCAATATTAAGTTGAATCATGTAAGTAAATCCCTGTAATAGTAATGGTGCAGAAGTCCCAATATCTGGTCCACAGTTATATTAAATGCATTGCTTGTTTATCTTGAAAATAGACTCTCACCCAGGGAGACAAGAAATATAATCCTGAATAAATTGAACAGGCACAAAATAGACTGCAAAGCAAGATGGGCAAAACACTTTAAAGATGTGTGAGAAAACTCTCAGAATTTAATACCTACATCTTTCCTCATACAAAATAAAGTTAAAAAGACTCACAACTCCCCCACGAAATCTCAAAAAAACCCCATCTCTTCGAAAAAATACCTCCAAAACCCACATCTGCATTATTCTCACATGAAAATGTAGCTTTTAAACTCTTCTCTGTGAGCCTTTAAAGGTAAGTGCTAAACATCTTAGAATTAAGACTTGATTCCTGTTGGGTAGAAATACATCTTTATATGGAACTTCCCACAACTGTCGTGTTAATGTTCTTTCAGCCAAACAGAAGCTAACATCCAACCATATAATGGAGTTGGGCAGTGCAACAACCTTTTTAAAACGTCATTATTACATTTCTGGGCAGTTTCCCTGTTGCAGATTGTTTTAACTACACTAAAAAAAAAAAGAAAATAAGAATAATAAGAATAAGAATAAAAAGAGACAATTCCTCCTTGTTTTTGTGGGGAGGGTGTTCAGGGAGGTTCATAGAATGTAACATGGAAAATTACTGTTTGGGCTGTTTCCATCCAGCCCTTTGCAGGAAGCCATGGAATGTAAGTGTAGGAAAAATAAGTGGGTTCTGACATTACAACCCATCCAAGCTCTCCTCTTCATATGCCAGAGCTCCCTGAAATAGTGCCATTGCCAAATTACTTGCACGCTGATCACCCACTCTTTCTGTTCAAAAACAATGTTAATTTTCTAAACTCTCACATTTCTGGGATTCACAAGATTCTCCTCTTTAATGCTCCCAAGTCCTGCACCAACTTCACAACAATCTGTACTGCAACAGGGCAAATAAGATACCTCACAAATTTGAAAAATGACTTAATTATTTAGTCATTTGAATTGTACAGAGTCACTTTTCTAGCTCTGGAGTCAAACTCAGCTGTACTGGTTCACTTTTTAGATGTGCAGAAAAGTGATGTATGTTGTAGAAGTGGCACTGGTGAATGCAAAGGACTTAAAAAACAAGGGGTTTTTTTAGTTTGGAGGGTGGTGGTAGGGGTTATGAGTCTTATTCTCCATTTCATCTTGACCTCTATGCCATATGCTTTCCTATTCTTCTACAAAAATATCTCTGAAAGAAAGAAATTCTTTCAGCAAGTATTCTACTTTTATATCAGCATACCTGAAACAAAATACAACTATTATAAACAACTCAGCAGCCAAGTAGGCTGGGTTGTTACCTACGTTTAAGAACAACTTGACAGTTCAAGGACAATCTGGCTGCATATGGTTATCTGTTTGCAGCAATGTTGTTTGTATAGGCTAACATTTTAAACACACTTGTGTTTCGTTTTTTAATACTTTTATTGAAAATTCAGATGCTAGCACACACAGCCATTAGAATCTTAAATAAGCAAGGGATAGGAGACCTTACTTTAAGGATATATATTTTTTTAATCTCTTTGGTTTATTGTATTTTTACCTTGTGTATTTATATTTTTCCTTTACCACAAGTGACAGTCTGAATGGCCAAATTTATTCTCTTAACCATGTACAGTGGTTTAGACTTCTAAATGCTAACACATGCTGGCCACAAGGACATAATTTTGTCTGGCTCACTGCTGGAGCCACTAGTTATTTTAAGCAATGGCTTAAATTGGTGGATAAATGTCTGAAGCCTCAGTAACAAACATCAGCCTTCAAAAGTCAAACGCACATTACATTGTCAAATGTGACAGATGTCCCTATATATTTTCCCCTTCAGCTCTTTTCCCTCGTTGGCTCCTAAAGGATGAACCTCAGAACAACTACTGCTAACAGCTAGAGGCAAAAATTCTGTGCAGCTTCTTTCTCAAGAGAAAAAAACCAACAACACCGAGCTGTGCTTAACTGACCATTATCTCCAAACTACTAGAGTTGCTTTAAGGTTCAAAGTTCAAAGCCAGCTTCTGGTTTCAGGGCACTCCATCAGCAAACTGACTTTTAGTTTTGCCACCTGAGCTCATTGGCCCCACGCTGCTCTGTGGGGACCAGAGCTTAAAGAGAAACCAGGATCTGAATGAGTAACTCACCCACAGCTGTTCTTGTAAGCCTCATCCCTCCTCCGCCACAGTTTGGGATGGCCTTGTATATTTTGTCTCCAACCTTTCCTGTCCCTTCTCTACAGTCATATGTGTCTGCCCAGAAACCTGAAGTCGCCCTGAGAAATGTTGCAGAAATGCAATCCCCAGCAACCGCCTGATTTGGCCCAGATCTATTTACTCTACATTAACAAGCAAGGAAGCAGTCTTTCCGATAGCAGTAACTGGAATTGTCTCCCAGGGGATTTTCTCTGAAAAGAGACAGTTCTCAGCACCCAGCAGCACTGGAGTGAATTCCTCCCAATTTTTCCAAGGGAGGTTTTTGTGGTTTGACTAGGAAGGGGAGCATGCCACAGATCAGGAGCTTTACTCACTTGCATGCATGTCTTCCTTACACAGAAAGTATAGCGACCTTGGTTTAGTTTTGGACATCAGGCAATAAAAGACAAACATTGTTAGGCTATTCTTTCTCTGGCTTTAAATTTATCCTTCGATTTTACCCTCGATCACATCAGTGAAAGCAAAAGAGGCATGGAAAGTTCAAAAAGGCAGTTGTGGTTCCAGATGGGTAGGTTGCCTCAGTCAATACCTCCGCATTCTCCAGCAACTGCCACATGAAGCTTTCTGGCCACAAAGTCTACACACCAAAAAAAGCCCTATGGTAACAATAAGAAAAGAACTATTTCCCCCCAGGATTACCTTTGAATGTAATGAAACATAAATATTGTACTTCTCTTCTAGATTGTGAATGAGTAGCAAGGCTATGGATCAAAATGAAAATCTTTATCCAACTAATTACAATAATAAGAAACAATCTCAGAGGTTGTTATTAGAGTAGTGTATACACTATTTTACAGTGACAACATAACTTCCAATCATCAGCTTCTTCAAAAGAGTGTGATGAGCATGAATGAAAACGTGCCTGGATGTACTACACTGAGCTCCAATCTCAAATGCATTTCACCAATGCTGAGTATTTCTCCCAGCAAAATTATTTAATAGCAACATATGTTTCTACATTGCTGAACTGAATGTGGATTCTATGATACAAACATTATTGTCAACATAATACTTAAAAGTACGCTACTATAGTCTCAGATTTACCAATACTTTTATCCGTCACGTTAGATCACAGTCACTGCACTGTGACTTTCAGACAAGCTGAATGTTATTCTCAGTATTAAACTTGGAAAATCACTGCAAAACAAAGGCATAAACTGTAAGAAACACACAGCATTTCTACCATGATAGTTTCTACTCTGACAATGCAATCTGTCATATTCTGTTGTCACTTGAGCTTGCTCTCTTACTTCAGAGTATTGTCAGCTGAAAGCTAAGGATGAAGGCTTGAGGGATATATTACATGAAGAAGCATAAATCTTCTAAGGAGAAATAACAGCTTACAAAATGAAACATTTGCTTAAAATACGAGGTCCCAAAAGTTCGTTCTTTCCACAAACTGACAAGCATCTAGTGAGCCTTCTGATCTATAGTCTGTTTCTGTCATTAAAGCATTCACATATAATTTGAGTCACCAAAGGTTGTCTACTCAAATTATAAATATTTTGTAAAATTTAACCCATTTCTTTTCCCTAGCCATTAATACCTTCTAAATGCCTAGAAAATCCTGCACTTTAATTGCTAATTACCAGTAACGCCTAAATATTTGTTTCCCACACTGGAATGGGAAGAAAGGGAAAGGAGGACAAAGAAGACAACACCATTTTTATTGCCTTTTCCCAGTCCAGTAAACTCATTTCTACAGCAAAAGATGTTCCTTCATAAGGACAATCATCTTCCATGCATGAAGATTTACATTGCATGTTCACTACACTTGCTTTTTTCCCAGGTAATTCTCTCTTTTCCTCTCCTCACAGTACCACGGGCCTCGTGTCTGAAATGAGGCCATTCTTCCTCCATGATCTCAAGTGGAAATGAATAGGCCAGCAGTACACCGGATGTTATTGTCCAGCACTCCCACTGTTTAATGGGAGAAGTTAACAAGTCACTGATTAGATGACTATGCAGAAGAGACTCCTCCTCTACTAGATGGTAGAAGCTTTTGGAACATATATTTTAAAGCTTGGGGTTTTTTGAGATGTGCACACCAATAACATATTCTGACATGTTCTACGGAATGTGGGTCCTGAAAGCAAGCGTGTGCTTTTTTACAGTTATTGCTGTTGATGTGCTTTCCCTTTATGATTTAACTCAACTTTAATTCATTAAACAGTACAATAATTACATGCATTTCTAACTGCTTTTATAGTTAATTTGATAACTAGCTTCAGCTTAGGACTGCCAGAAAAGAACACAACAGTGATACATTTTCCATCTTTGCATTATACTTACCTGTGCTGAATAAAAGAAATTGTAGTTAGCCAGATAAGGAATTGGTTCTCAACACTAAAAATATATCAAGTCCCATGTCTAAAAAGTTAGTGAATTTCATATTATTTTCTTTATAGTGCCAGGAGATATGAAATATAAAAGTTCCTAAAATTGCATCTAATATACAAGGAAATAAATTGAGGATTTTACAAAGTAATTACACAGTTATTCAGGATTTACAGCACTGAAAATGAAGTGGGAATATAGTCCATTACATATGTCATGCTGTAGAGTCAAAACAGTAAATTGGAAACTAAAGTTCTTGATCATTTCAGAAAAGAATCACTTGCCTGTACTTCTCACCCCACACCTCTTACATTGTTTTTTATTCCTTTGCTTGTACATCAGTGTCAACCTCCTTTCCTACAACTCTCTTCAGAAAGAGAGACAGTAAAAATGCATAAAGGAGAGATTTATACACTGAATTACACCTGAAATTAATATATAAATTTTATTAAAGCAGAACAGCTGTCTTGAGCTTACCTTTGATTTGCCTTTACTGTAACAGGCTCTTTTAGTAGCTTCATCACATTGCCATTCCACTGCCTGCAATCAACAGGAATTAGTTAGAAATGCAGGGAACACAGAAATATATAAACCTCAGAGCTATCTAAGCCCATGCTTGAGATATGTGCTTCAGGCATACTGATGATGAGCTGTGGGTCATTCTATCCGTAATCGCCTTATATACTTCTTCTCCTTAGAAATGTAGTTTTGCTGTTGATGGTTTTTCAGTGTCTTAATCCAAAGTGAAGCTGGCCATCCTCATGATTCACTGTACCCAGCGCTACCGCAGAAATAACCACAGTCACATTTCATGCTATTTAGCCACTTTTTATGAGTCTTACTAAGGGAAGCAGTTAGGAGCACAGAGAAAGGCTGAACCTCTCTCCCGGCAGAGTTAGGCGGCATCACCCCAGCACCCGAGGTCAGCTCTGCTGAGAGACCTTGCACCGTGGGACAATGTGCCCGGTTGCGGTTTCTGCAGTATTTATCTCAAGCACCCAATGGAGATTTTGCTTCTCAAAGTATGGCTGCAGCACTAATTGGAAGTACTAAAACATCCACCCAGAGAAAGGAGCAATGGGCAGACATGCAAAAGTCAACAGTGAAATGGAGCGCTGCAAAGCAGAGGCAATTTATCCTCATTTTTGATCTGTCTCTCTGCTTCAACAGATTTATGCCAGGACTGTAACGCCTAGTCTGCATTACTACAGTTTCACTGCATGAGTTAATTCCAATTATTTCCATATTTAACATTCAACAGCTATAACTTACAAACTCTATTGTTCAGTGGAGCAGGTCATATGCTTGGCGATTATGTGCCAATACATGTACATATTTGAGTGCTGTGTAGTCAAAGTGCATTTTAAATCACTCTGCATTCTTTCACCTCCACGGTGCACATCCATATGTTCTTTAGACAAAAATGCCACAAGGCACTTCACATTTTATCAGGAAGAACGGAGATTTTTAAACTAAACACTGCTGCTTAATTATTGAAACCACAGCTTTTTCAGTTTTATTTACCATGAAATAATGAAAGACCACTCATTCAGATTTAATATAGGTAATTTTTTGTACTTGTCTTTTAATGGAGACTGTATTAATAGCAAGCAGACACTATAATTAATAAAAATAATAGGGTGAGAGCCTATTTAAACTAAAGGGGGAATGTCTTTGGAGTATACTATCCAGTATTCTCCAACTTCAACAAGCCCAAGAATGAGCTTTTTCATTTCAGAAAAAAACAACTTATAAAAACTAATGCCATTACTTCTCTTCCTACACCACAAACCTTCTTATTTATAGCATTTGCTTTTGCAGATGAATGACTACATCACGTTGGGGAATATATTGAAAACTTCTGGAAGAATCCACTTGTGAATGACCCTAGTGTTTATAACAAACTGTATCTAGCAGCATGAAAGATTCTCATACTGAGTTAGATTTAAAAAAAAAAAAGCACTATGTCAGATAAAAAAAGCAGCAATGACTTAACTCTTGACGCTGTAATGCAAAAAACAATTTATGCCCATAATGGAGATCACAGTACAAAAGATTGCTCTTGGATGACCAACATTCCTAATCAATCCATTAGGACACACAGAATCTGTATGTTATATGGCACTAGACAGAAGTATCTAATACTGAATATATTATCACTAAACAACACAAAAAATTTCAAACATTTGGAGAAACAGATGAGTTACCAGTGAGGGGTCAGAGCAGAAAGACTTAATGGAATACAGGTGCTTAAAAGGAAGGTTTGAAGGGAAGTTCTTGCCAAAACTGAGAAGAATAAGCCAAGCATGAACAGTAGTAAGAAAGACGACAGGAAGATTGGATTAAAGATAAAAGGTTTATCAATGAGTCAATTTTCAGTGACAAAATACCCAGCCTTCAATTGGCTCTAAGTCCATGGTAAAAGACTAATTTGAAGGAGAACGACGTGAAATGTAAAAACTACATGATGTCACAAATCAAGCAAATTAAGTACATTTCTCAGGCATTGAAAGTTTTGGAAAAGAAAATCCACAGACTTTGAAGAAGCCAAAGTTGACAGTTCTTCAAGCTTTCCATGAAATCTGAGAAAACCATACAATGCATTTATGCAAGCAGGTCATGGTTGGATAATATGGGGACTCCAAGCTCATAATAATGCAAGTAAAATTTCAGACAAGTCAGGCAGAAGCTTTATTAACTTTGATCCTAGTAAGAGAACATTGGGACAGCATCTCCCCCTCTGCTCCCCTGCTCTCTGTCAAGTGATCACAGAGACTCAGCCTTTATACTGTTTCAGAAAAAAAGAAAGAGGTGAAGAAAAGCAAACATTTCAATGTTAGCTAAGCCAGGTATCCATCCCTGGGAGGGCTGGACTTCTTAAGGAGCTTGTTAACTGCCACACTTCTAAGAAGGAATCAAACAGTAAACGTGACAATACAGAGACAGGGCTTTTGGTGGAGCCTGTAGGAGTGGCACACCCTGCATTAGCTTAGCTCAGAAGTGGCAAGTTGGAAACAATCACAGACTGTTAGCTTTTAGTCAAACGTTCTTTTAGCTAGGATAAACGTCTTAGCCAGACCTCTCAGATTTTAAATAGTTAATAATTTTACCACCACATCACAAAACCACTAATATTATTAACATAACTGAAAATAAACTTTCTTCTCTTTCTATGACATCCACAAAATGCATAGATTTAGATAAAGACATTACATATTAAAACAATATGTAATATTTCTGGATACCAGAGTTAACAGCACATACAAGAACCCATATAGAATAAACTGCTGTGACTGTATATAAATACATATGCTCTCTGGGAAAACCTTGTTCATGACTACATATGCCAAAGGAGTAATATTGTCTGGACAGAAATAAGTGCAGACACGCTGGTGACAAAGCTAAGTGCCATCTCTGAGTGTACTTATAGTCCTACAGCCCCAGGTTCCACTGCGGGAGGGGCAGGCTGTATATTACAAAGGCATCTGAAGAGAGTTGCGTAGTTCAAACTCTTGTACTTTGGTCCCTAAGGCTCCCACATAGTTCAGTAAGGCAAACATATGTCCTATTGCTGATTAAATGAAAAGAGCAGGTATAGACAAACATTTCTAGATACAGCTATTTTTTTTCTTCTAATCTTCAGGAAACTTGGGGGAGTTTCCTATAAAACAGAAATGCAGATATTCAACACAGCCTACTGGTAATATACAGGGGTCTGACAGGTGGAAAACTCCTCAACTCCTCAAGTTAAATTTCATTTCAGTGCGGAAAAAAAGAGAAGAAAAATGTGTCCTGAATCTTCAGCATATAAAGATAAAACAAAATGTCCCAAGAGAATAATAACAATGTGGGTTTTGACAGTAGAAGATTAAGACTTTAAATTTTTAATCCTGACAGACCAGATGGACACATACAGATCGTAGTATTCTAGAAAGCAAGTACAAAACCATGTTTACTGAAAGATGTTACTGCTGTCTACTGCTTCCATTAAATTGACATATCCTCCTTCTTGATACCATTTGGTAATATTCCCATGAAGTTCAGATGAGCAGTGCAAATATGATATGCATATCATGTTGGATATTTGATTCACTATGAAAGCCTACACAGCTAAAGTTTATCCTGTTAGGACTTTTTCTTTCCTGCATTTGTTAATAAGAAGCTCCAATTTTCACATGGCAAAATACAACCTTCAGCATTCTGTGTAATGTTTTTAATTAATATTATAATTCTGCTTAAGATGGCAAAAAGAAATTATTGAAGCAAATTATAGACACTCAAGTTTGCTCACTCTGGGGAAAGAGGAAACAGGGGTTCGAATGTTAGTGTTTGAAAAAAAACCAAAGGATGGATCGTATATCACCTAATGCTACGCATCTCCACAAAGAATGTAGCTGCATAGGTTAAGGAGTAGGGTTTAGGGTTGCACATCAGTCTGTTTCTGATAGCAAGCTGACACTATTTACAGCAGCACAGCTTTTACAAATCCTGCTATCAGTATGGTCCTTCAAGCACCTCTATAAATTTAGTGCCGCCTTGGCTTAGTTTCTTTCTAATTTCCCAATCTTCAGCATAACTACATCTAACAGAAATAAATAAACCTTAACTATACAACAATCACCAGCAGAGCAGTGCAAAATGTTTGCAGCGAGATTTTTAGCCCTATGAAAGTCAGTGTGGCCAACTTTTAAGACTGAACTTGACAGGTACAACTTGAACTTGACCCAATGTAGTCCGATGAGGAAGTCACAGTTCACTTTTGAACCCATATTGTTTTCTTCAATTAAAAAAATACACAAACCACAAAGCTTCATACAGATTTGACATAAAACCAGACTGAACAGAAACATGGCTTTGGTGCACACTTCATTCTAAATTTGACCTCAAGTGTCAAACTGATGTCAGGCATCTCTTTGTAAAACCTCAATTATAACTAACTATATCAGAGTTCTAAACATTATTTATTTTTGTAAAGTGGTACAAAATCTTCAAATGGAATCCCTCCTGCCATTTTCAAGGGGTAGTGGGAAGAAAGAAATTCCAGCCAGAGAAGCAACAAACTCCAACTCAGGCTATATAACGAAACCATTACCTTCAAAAAGAGGAAAAACATACATCCAACACCCATCTATGTTAAGTTAAAAATTACAGTATTAAAAGTAATATATTAAATATCAACAAATATATTTCAGTAAAGTCTCTATTTGGATGACCAGTAAGAGTCCTGCTTAAAAAAAAGTTTAACTTTAAAAGATAAACTACTGTATCTTCAGCAGGCAAACTAAATAAATGCAAAGAAATTGGTTTCAACAGACACAAAAAGAAAATCTCCGATCTAAACCGACTTATCAAAATACCTTAGAAGAACACTAAAAGAGAATCATGGAAAATGTAGAAGTGAATAACGTTCACGTATCCCTCCCATTTAAGAAATAAATGTCAAGGGGTTCTCTCCGTGCCCAACATGCAGCAACAAAGTCAGTCCCCAGGCAAAACATCTGGAGGTCCCTTCGAGCCTAAATTATTCTACGATTTTCCACAAAAACTACAAAATACAAAAGGGAAAAAAAATCAGACCCTTAAGTAGTTAACTATAATATAGCTCCTTTCTACAGTTATAACTTTAATCAGTAAATGCAGACAGAAAATTTTAAATTTGAACACAACCAAGAAAGGACTGGTCAATTAGAACGTGTTAGGTGAGATGTGTATAAGTTGTACTTAGAGGTGAACTAAAACCAGGTGGCTTTCACCTACAGTGGAAGCTGCACACGTAACTGAGTACAATCAGATCTGCTGGAAGAACTATGCTCCTCTAGCTACACAGATAACATAGATGAAGATAGGTACACATTCACATGCATTTTTATATATGAACTTCTTTGAAGTGTAGAAACAGAATGTACTATTAGATTTCATAGAGAAAGAAGTTAATTAGTCAAGAACCAAAAAATGAACAGAACAGTATTCCAGACAGATGGTCCAGCAATTCTAAGGCAGATGGTTCTGTTAATTAGATACTGGCAAAAATAACATTAAAGAAAATGGTTTAATTACATAATGCCAAAAATTAACAACTACATGATATTTCCTTTTTTCTTTTCCATTATCTGCTTGCTTTAATCTCTTAAATCATGTATTTAAACAATACTCTGGGGAATTGGGGTATAATGGCAATAACCATAATAATATATGTCAACAAACATGACTAATACCGCCTTATTGTTCACATCAGTCCAGCAATGGAATGGCTTCAAAAAGTTGTGACTTGTCTGATGAGGCTGTCTTGCAGCCTGCCTAATTAGCTCTCAATGAACATGCATGCTGGAGCCCAAAAGCTGAGTTTGAAGAGGCCATAAAGAAAGTGTTAGGATCATAAATGCAAAGAAAGAATGTAGCCACAGAGAAGTACACCAGCAAGACATTAGCAGCAAATTAGCGGCCACAGAGTTAGTGGTGGTTTTGATTGTTACCAGAAATTTTAAGGCGTGCTTTGGTATAATGACATCCTTGCTTCCAGCAAGTATGTAAAGCCACTTAAGAAAGATTTATACCTCTCTGTACTTCAGAGGAACCATTTTCCTTGCTTTCCACAGAGTCATGACCCCTCATCCTTGCAGCCATTTATTGCTGGAGCTGTCTATCTTGCCAATAGGCTGTGACAGTCAGCTTCCAAGAGCAATCATCCTCTGTGGAAAAACTAGAGTAAAATACTAAAAAGGGACTTCCCTTTAACACAGTTTTCCCTTTTGGCTCACCAAAGGGAAAAACTGGTCTCTGGGGACCAAAGGTATCCTGGTTAGGCTTTCATATGAAGTGATATGCCAGAAGCACATACAAAAAGTCCAGCACTGTATGGACAACTTGACTAATTGGCTACAGTCACTGCAGTATCTTGCCCCCAAGCACAGTGTGTAACAGCCAATTCTCCTGGGAATAACATCATGTGTGTTTTCATTTGTTCAGAATCAGCTTTTACTGTTCGTCCACAGTCTGAAAATTAGTTTCCTATAAAGTAAGCAATGTGAAATATATGAAAATAAACATCAAACCACACTCAAATTTTCCAAGGTTTGGAATTCAATAAGAACTGAGATCCCCTGATAGATATATAATTTCATACTTAAACCAAGTAATATATGAAGCTTTATACGGCTTCAAGGAGCTGATGTCAACTTGATTTTATTTCAAATATACTGTCCTGAGGTATACAAAAAAAGCGAGAAATACATACCCTTCCAAACCATGAACCAGGCAAAGTTTTAATTAGTTTATTTTATTGACTATGCAAATAAACATTGTCGAAAATATTGTCAGAATTAATATGATAAAAAGTTAAGGATATTAGAGAAGAATTTAGAGTTACTAAGACTTTCACAAACCCTCAGCATTGGTTTACTCCACTGACTTTGATGACCCAAGACTCTGTCCAGGACTGAACTCTCACAGACGGCACCTACCCAACCACCTGTGCATTCCCCAGTTTGTCTTCTGCAAAGATTTCCGAACGTCACAAAGCATCCATTTGGGTTATATTTAACAGAGACGGGTTTATAGAGGAAAATGCAGTTCCAAACCTGGAAGTTAGCAACTCAAAACTTGGGTACATTCAGGTCTAGGGTTTTCAGTACTGCTCCCAGAGGGTTATTAAAAAAAAACCCAAAACTGTTGCACTGTGACTTTCAAAGTTTTGAATGTTCCAATCTGGCATTTTGAGGCTTTTACAGTTTTTATGGACATTTAAAATTGAATGCAGGATTGTGCTGAAGGGGTAAAACAACAGAATGTTCTTGCATTACCAAACTTGGCAGCCATTCAGCAGGTAGGAATGAGATTTCATAACATATTTTTAATGCACGTTCTGAAATTATACTACATATAGTAAATTTAATGTATTGAATAAATTATATGTGAATCCTTTAAGATTTAACATCTGTGTTAGCACACTGAGTCTTAAAGCATTTCCTGCTTTTTGGCAAGTAAGATTGATTTCAGTAGGCTCTGAGACCTTTTGAAAGCAACATTTCATTTTATTTTTTTTACAAATAGTGTTGTAAACTTTTAGGTACTGATGAGAAATGTCAGAATTCTCTTTATTTCAAGGAAGGGAAAGGTATTCCAATGTAATTTCACACTCCTCAACCCCCTTGGTTAAATAACAGAGTAAGTGGAAAAAAGTCCCCTGGCAGTGGAGTGCCCCAAAATGTTGGTTTGCACCTTGAGCACAAGCAAGCACAACTTTATTTTCCAGCACACGTGCTCACTGCTGCTAAGAAATATGGAAATGGGAAAGGAGGAGGTGGCACTGGAAGATGTGCCATCTCACCCGGTGCTAACCTGCTGCTCAAGACAGCCATGCTGGCGTGGGATGCGGGATTAAAGAAGCAGTCCAGCGATCAGCCCTCCTTCCCTTTCAGCCACAGACAGTCAAGGAAGGTATGACACTTCAGAAGACTCTGTGCAAATCAAATACATTCCTGAAATAAGTTCTGAGAGGCACAGTCAACACACTGTATCTTGCCCCTGGGATGTCAAAGACACAGCTTCCAGATATGAGCTCACAAACCCAGATGAACCTGAGAGATATGGTGGATGATGACATTTGTAACACCTTTTAATTCATACTGAATAACTGAGGCTACAAAAAAAAGAGATCTTTGTATTGCTATGTGTATATATATAATCTTGTACATAATCTCTCATTAGGAGAAGAATAACAATTTTGTTATAATTTTAATTTGCCTTTTTATTTATCTATTAAAATAATTCTGCTATTAGGTTTTAGTGACGGCAGGCTGGATTCTGTTAATAGCAATACACCTCTATAGTTCTAGAGAAAATATTACAGTGATTTTACAACAATACAAATTTTTTGAAACATTAGCCTAAAAAAATCATCTTTCAAGACAACAGAGAGACAAAAATCATTGAAGGAACTTTAACGTAAATACATCCATTAAATATGCGACCAAATCAAGGTAAAAAGATTTTAGACAAATGGAAGCAAAGAGAAAGCAGAGTGCTAACAACAGTAGAAAGGTAACGATCACCAATTTATACAGCTTGTCCAGAGCAAAGCCAGTGAAGAAATAAATGGTTCAACAGCAGAGAGACACAGAGATGTTCTACATCATTACAGTTAAATTAATTGACTAGAAAGGTAATTTTGGAAAATCAAGGTTAATTTTTCTTCTTGCCATTTAAGAATAACACACAGATATATGACATTTAGAAAGTGGCGGGGCAAAGTGGAACCCGATAAGAAAAACACCACCAAATTTCCACAGAGTTAGCAATAGGACTGATGGCAGCACAACTGACAGTTCACTCAGGGAAAGAAGAAACAAAGTAAACTCTATTTTGATTATGTTTACTTTAAAATAATTGGATTTAATTTGACAAACTCTAAGACAATCTGAAACACAAACCAGCAAGAATATGGAGGAGAATAAAGAGTCACATAAATGAGTGTCATAAACACACAGATGACATTGTGAGTCATGAAGCCAAAGAAAAAATAACAGCAGACAGAGAAATTCTCATTAAACACAAAGAGCAAAAGGTGGTCATTAAAACAGGAAAGCTTGAACCTATAGCTCCTAGAAAAATCACTGGAGTGTAGCTGCACTGTTAAATTACACAGAAATCAAGGGTGAAAAAGACAAACAGAAGCATCAGGACTAAGGAGAGTATCTGTTCAGAATATACAAGTCTTCAAGAGAACATCCTGTACTCCAATTGCAATGGAAGGAGCAGGGGGAACAAGGAGGTCCATAATGCAACTTTAAATCACAATTTCATCATGAAGATTTGAGATAACAGCGAGGATGTGTAAAAGCCTGAATCTAGGTTCATCTTTCTTTTTTGACACAAATGAATGGTCTGGAGTAATGTCAATGACTCATGGAGCTTTTCACCTCCAGGTTATCACAGAATCACAGAATCACAAGGGTTGGAAGGGACCTCGAAAGATCATCTAGTCCAACCCCCCCTGCCAAGGCAGGGCCACCTAGAGCACATCACTCAGGAACACGTCCAGTCGGGTTTTGAATGTCTCCAGAGAAGGAGACTCCACAACCTCTCTGGGCAGCCTGTGCCAGTGCTCTGTCACCCTCACAGTGAAAAAGTTTTTCCTTACATGAACCCGGAACCTCCTATGCTCCAATTTGCACATTTGTTTATGTGCTAAACATCATTCAAGTTATTAATTAGTGGAGGTCAGTGACATCTGGTAACCTAGCATTAGCTATGTAAAATGTGTGGAACATTTCTATCCATTTCTAAAAGACAAAAATTCAGATCCAAATGAGTCATCACTGGCCATTTTTGCACAGACAATAGAACAGCTGCTTAGAGGGAAAGAAATACTCCTGTTATATATGAAGGTGTTTACCTCATTCCATGTTGACAAGGAATCTTGGAAAAGCAGACAGTCACTGAAACAGTCATCATCATATCTTAACAATTCACCTCCAACTTTTTCCCTCGTATTTCCCTCCCTGCTGACCTCATATATCAGCAGACGTAGGACAGTTGTAGGAAGCTCTACTCAATCTTTAGATTCATCCTAAGGATTCCAGCCAATGTCCTCCAAAGAAAACACCAATAATAAACAAGACGTAATAAAGGGGTATAAGTTTTGTGATCCTTGCACACTTGCAGCTAAAGGGTATGTTGCAGATAAAACACTCTAGAGCCAGGGAATTTTATTTTACTTAGTTTATTGCCAATCACCATAAATCTATGTATGCTTTTGGCTTCCTCAGTGGATGATCTCTACTACCAATCAACTGGATTCTTAATGGCAGAGAGATGAAAAAAATAATCATTACTTTTTAGAAGTGCTTAAAAGATTAACTTGATAATTTATGTTTTAGACTGAGATTAAATTTTCAGGGATTTAATAAATTATTAAGAGTTGTTTTAAACCTGATAAATCTGTTACAAATAGTCTTGAGTACATTTGTAGAAAACACTATGGATGGACTTATGTAATCTAATATAACCTATTATCTGACAGAGTAACCACTTAAAACTACAGGTTGACTGTGTAACACAGTTAATCATTTATTAGACTGCTAGAAAGTGTTTATACACTGAAATTTAATAAATAAATGTTAGCCATTCAGTATACGCCAATGTTGCTCATTGATTATTTGCTGTGCAGCCAAACTCCTATTTTGACAGGTGAA
Organism: Psophia crepitans; assembly: GCA_013399095.1. Taxonomy (NCBI): domain Eukaryota; kingdom Metazoa; phylum Chordata; class Aves; order Gruiformes; family Psophiidae; genus Psophia; species Psophia crepitans. Next base: position 91,474 of record VWZZ01000289.1, on the reverse strand, counting down.
ACTCTGATGCTTTTTTGCAAAATAGTTTTTATTTTACAATCAAAATGAAGGAGGGGAAAGCAGTCACAATTGGTGATTGTGATGCCTGGTGCACTGACTGGGAATTCTGTGTTTGTTATTACTGCATGATCCATTAGTATTAGAGGATCATGAATGAAGAAAGAGAAAACAGTTCATAAAACACTGATGCTGAGCTAAATCCATCAGATGCTCTGTGAAGAGTTTTCTTGATAATTATGCTACAGTGATAGTAATTTGGCAACAGTTTCTGACTGCATTATTTCTTTGCAGTTTTTCAAATGGAAAAATCCCAAATATTTGGTAAAAACCATCACACTTCCCCAAAGGCTTATGTCGGCAGTTCTAAATAACGCAGCTGTCTTTGCTGGCACTTTTCTGGAAGCTCTGTAGGAAGAAGGTAGCGGTGGGAGAACTCAGCAAGCAGGGCAAAAACTGGTATCATAGATGAGACAGAACCTTGAAGAAAACCACTCATATCCATGAAATAAACTGGAAGGGTCATAGACCCTTAAAACTAATGACAGAAAGTTCAAATCTCAATTTATATCAAGAAAATCAAACTAAAGGAACCCTTAATTGTTGAGAAAGTATCTCCTAAATTTCAGTAACATGCACAAATTTTAGTAGGAATCTGACATAGGGAGTCTAATCAAAGAAATTTATTTCTGAACCAGCTGTGTAATATCCTTCTCCTCCTCCTTCTCCTTCTCCTGTAGCCTCTTTTCCATTTTTCTTGGTTTAGAAACCCTTTAATTGCTACTGTGGAAGAATAATATTGTATTTTGGTATTTTTTCTCCCATAAGTTGAAAGCTCAGTGGAGGTAGCTATAAAAACATGATAAATAAAGCTCATTCAACAGGATGCCCAGTGCAACTGTTAATAAGGCACTTCTACGTAGCCATGAGGCTCTTATTTCTTTTTGCAGCTGCCATCAGCTTTCCTCCATCAAATTATACCTTATTAACAATTTGTCCCCTGATGGGTATGTTACAGCTTTTCGCTTTTAAACACTGGTTTACATTCAATACTAGTTTAACACTATAACAAGAAAGTAACAAAAACTTTTTTATTACTAGGAATTATTTCTTAAAAATTCTCCTGTGCTTTTTTGCTAAAGTGAGTCCTATGAAGTCAGTGTTCCAAATCCCAGAGCTTTTACTATAGCAAAATACTCCAAAATCAAAGGGAGTTTTGTCTAAGAAGAACAGAAGAAAGACTAGAAATTGTAAACATTCTCAATATCCACTATAGAAAAGAGACTGCTTCTGCATAGTAGGTTATAACAGGAAACCCCCTTAGCATATGCCTGAAGTACTGAAGAACTTTAGAATTAGACCAAAGTCCACTCATTTATAGCTCTTACTTTCCTGTGAATAGTGAAATGAGTTTGAAACTCAGATCAGGCTATTCTGAGTGCACCTCTACAAAGCTGCAAAGTTAGAAAGCTTCAAAACTCAAAATTAATTTTCTATTTTAAGTGTAATGTATATCAAAATAAAGATTTCTCAATATTCTTCAGGGAAAAAAAGTAAAGGATAATCTTTATCTCTGGATTTGTATCTGCCTTCAAGTGCACGGAGGAATATATGTTATTTTAAAACAATTCGGTGGCACAAATATTTGCATAGCACTTCTCCACAATATTCAGTGTGATGCAGACTTAAGAAGGTTTAAGTATTAATAGCAGCCAAAGCAAAATTCACAGAGCTCAAGAAATAAGACTTGTTGTCCTTTTGAAAGATATTGTGAGATTTTAATACCAATATTCTGAATAGTCGGCCTATCTCCTGGCAGATTCTGTAACCTCTTCTTGAAGAGGAGGGTTTTTCCAATGGAAAATGCCTGCTGAGATTTTTCAGTGTCTACTGAAATTACTCAGGTCTTCTACCCAAATTCAAGGAACACATAAAAACTCACAAAGAGCCTGAGACTCATAATAAAGCTTGCATACATAGACACGTTTGTTTCTACAAATCAAAGACTTGG
>VWZZ01000289.1:60669-89441 GCA_013399095.1 Psophia crepitans | reverse complement strand
GGTGAGCGTTCAGCACAGACAGAACACACACCAAAATAAAATTAAAAAAAAATTAAAGAACATAAAGATTTAAAAAAGAAGAGGGAACTCACATATTTAAAATAACTCCATAATGTAAGCAAGGCTATTGCCTCCTCATGGAAAATATTTGAGGCCTAAACTTGAATGGAACCAAATAAAACTTTCCTGTAATAACTTTTCTTGAAGTACACTTCAGCCTTGAATTTCCACCTGTTTCCCAGCACACAGACTCTTACACTGCCTGGGAACTTCAAGGAGAGAATAAGGCTCTACTTAAAGTTACCTGCAGGTCTAGGATCTGAGTCTATGCTAAAGGAAAGAGATGACTACCCATACTTCAGCTTTACAATGCGTGAACTGTCCTACGAAAAAGAAGCAGGCATGAGTGAATTTTGCTTGCTCCTTGTGGCGAAGGAAACTGAGTAATCCTCATTTTTAAAACCTGGGTAGAGACATCCTTTTGCCCCGCATGTTAACTGTGACCGAGAATCTACATAACCAATTCCTCAAGCAGAAAAGGAATTTCACAGCAGTAACCAAAGACAGGTCCTGTCTCACCACCAGATCTTTTAAAGGACAATGCCCACGTAACTTTTCAAATGGATTACAACAATGCTAGATATAGCACTAGATAATTTCTGACAATGTTCATCCAGACTATCAGTATTCTGTGTTAATCGTGGTGCTTTTAATTCAGATACTCTTAATATTAATTTTCATCTGTGAGTTAAAGGAGAAAGCAAAGGAAAGGTGGGACAGAAAGAAGACTGCGTATGTATATTTAAAAACCATGGTAGGATGTAGGCTGCTTGGCTGGCTGCCAGATGCCCACCCAGCTGCTTTCTCATAAATTCATTTTGCTGTAAATTAAAATAGAGTAGGACAGTGAGAAACAAAGACAAATCTAAACCACTTCCCCACCATCACAAGATCAACTTCATTGCTTCACTCTGGACGACTCTACCTCCCCACTCCCAGCAGTGCAGGGGGATGGGGAGTGGGGGGCTGCAGTCAGCCCCGAACAGCTCCTCTCTGCCGCTCCTTCCTCCTCACACTTTTCCCTACTCCAAGCAACGCTGGTAGCTAGAGACCCCTTCTTTATTAATTCAAAATTATTTTGAAAGTTGCAGGTCTGTGAGAAAGCAGTTCCCATTAATCCCACAAAATCCATGCCACAGTGAGATGTGACAGATAGATTTCAATGTGAGTTGCATGCAAGCAAGGACCAGCCACTCCACTGAGAAACAGAAGTAACAAAAAACCCCAAAAACGTGAATGTCATGCCATTGTATTAGAATTACAGAATTATTAGATGGATGTATATATTATAGAGATACATTATATGTATGTATCTCTAAAAATATATATAACTTTTATTATGGAATTATTACATGCATATTTGTCAATTCTTTGCTTCTGCACTTTTTTCGGTAATAGTTTGCATGTTGCCCTCTTCAAATCATCTAAAATCCAATGTAAATATCTTCATTCATGATGCTTTCCATTTGCCAGAAATCAGTCCAGGAAAAAAAAAAAAAAGTTCTGCTCACAGCCATTTTAGCCTCTAAACGTATTGATTCTGATGCATACCTTCATACCTTCTCTGGTTTTTAATCATTCTTCCAAAAATATATGTATGTTCCTATTCTTACCCAATAGATTGGATTATACTGAAAGTGATGAGATCCACTAACACATGTCACATTTTATGACTAATCAATAGGGCTAACTAGACCTTTAGTATAATAATCTGCTTCTAACAGTTCTTGGTACTTCACATCTTTCTGAAACCTCTACCATTTAGACTGAAATTCTCCTCTGCTAGAGGAAAGCAAAAGAAGTTATTTGTAAGAATGAGAGCAGAGAAAATAAACTTTTTCAATTGTTCTATTTGCAAAACTCTTTTCTGACTCTTTCTTCCACACACACAATCACAAAGTGATTGGGGTGAAAATAAGATAACATAGTAGGCATTTGACAACTTCTGTTCTGTGTTTGACTAGAAAAACCTTCTGATTTTAGAAAGTTATTAGTGTAGAAAAACTTCAGAATAGAATTAGATTTATGAATGCATGTGAGCTGGATTTTGCATTTTTTCCCCTCATTTTTCTGGGGTGATTAAATAACATCTCAATAACTCTATAACGATGGTTGATGTCCTCAGCCAAAAAACCAGAATTGTTCAAAATCAATTCTTCTGAACCAAAAAAAATGCCCTTGGCAAGAACATCATGCAGTCCTTAAAAGATAAACTGCTACTGTTAATACTAGTAACAATGATGACAGTAAAACCAGTAATATCAATAATAAAGCAAAGGAGTAAGCTATACGAGGAAAAAGGGATACCCCAAAATGAGATGGGTGTATGCTTGATTTCAGAGCACTGACTGTCCCCCTTAGAGTGGGAACTAACTGCTAGAGCTGAACACTCAAAGCAAAGCTCTATTAACAGAATATGAAAGCACCTACACTGAAAGTAACGTAAAATAAAAGGATCATACCAGTAAGCAAAAGTAGAATCATAGAATCATAGAATGGTTGGAGGGGTTGGAAACAACTTCAAAGATCATCTAGTCCCAATCCCCCTGCCATGGGCAGGGACATTCTCCACTAGACCAGGTTGCCCAAAGCCCCATCTAACTTGGCCTTGACCTCTCCCAGGGATGGGGTCTCCACAACCTCTCTGGGCAACCTGTTCCAGTGCCTCACCACCCTCACACGAAAGAATTTCTTCCTAATATCTAATCTACATCTCCCCTCTTTTAGTTTAAACCCACTACCCCTTGTCCTGTCAGTAGGAAGAGGACGATGTAAGACTTTAGACTGCTAATTTTCACCTTCAGAGAAGGGTTACTCCACTGTCCTAAATCCACTGCCAACAAACTGTTGCACTGCATTTCTGGCAGTTACAAATTATTTTTGTATTCATCGACTAAATTCCTTCCCTCTAAACACATCCATGAACTTTTCTTCAGAGGAATTAATTCACTAAATGTGCTAATTTAGTTAGCACATTAACTACACGGTCCAGTAACCCGTCAAATGCCTCCTAATGCCCACATGAGCAACTTTCAGCATACAGTAGTCATAGAACCAATAAACACAAACTTGTCTCAATAAATGGACAGATTAATGCATATGCAAGAAATGTTTTTAATCTCAATATAAATTACATACAAAATCATGTTTGATATTGTGCTAGCTGAAAGTTATTTTCCAACATACATTATTTTTCTAGTATAGATGTAGCTTGTCATTTTTTACTGTTGAAAGAATGCTAGCTTTCCAAATGTGATAAGCCAAGCAGGAATCTCAATAACTTGGCTGTTGTTCTTGTTTTAATGAAGAGAGATTGGTATCTTAAGAATCCTGGGGGGATAATGCAGATGTGATGCAAGGCAGAGCACAGATAACAATTCTGACTTGGTAACAGTCTGAACGTAATTAAAATGCATGCTTTCAAATCCCTCGCACTGCTCCCACCACAATAACATCCCTTATCAAAGTTTCATCTATTTTAGGAGGAAGGTTCTTCACAATGCTAATCTGTTCAGATTCAATTCCAAACTCAAACATGCACTTGTGTAAATTAAAACAATGGAACAAGCCAAAAATTCCAATGGATTGGCTACTTTCTGCACACAAGAGGCAGATGTATTGCGCTGCTCAGGGAGTGCAGAGGGAAATTCTTTCATACATTAGCACAGCAAGTCAACACAATTTTAATTTCACTTCCCACATTACATGCATGCTCCTGAAACACCTGCAAGAGGAAGCAGGACTGGATGAAGAGAGAGCACGGGCTAATATTACTGGCAGTCACACAGAGTAAATATGCTGTATCTCTGAAAGAGCAGTGTATCTCCTGTGTGCCCCAGTCAGCAGACAGAGTAAGCGTCTTTTGGCCTTTTCTGAGAAAATGATATACTGCAGTCAGGGAGAGTCCGCAACTGGAGTGACATGGAAAAGTACACTGTAAAGACCTACATAGGGGCAGTGAAAGCACTAACCTGACGAAGAATTTAATATAGAGATATAGGCATCTACTGAGATGACCTTCAGGGACACTGCAGGGCAGTACTACGCATAAGAGAGAAGTCCCAGTGATGTGGTAGCAGGTGACTGAGCAGAAGGAGAGGAAAACTGAGAGCAGCCCTGAGGAGAAGGACTTGGGAGTGCCTGTTCATGAACAGCTCAACAAGACCTGGCAGTGTGCGCTGGCAGCCCAGAAAGCCAACCGTGTCCTGGGCTGCATTAAAAGCAGAGGTGTGACCAGCAGGTTGAGGGAGGTGATTCTCTCCCTCTACTCTGCCCTTGTGAGACCCCATCTGCAGTACTGTGGCCAGCTTTGGGGTCCCCAGTATAGGAAAGACATGGAGCTGCTGGAGTGAGTCCAGAGAAGGGCCACAAAGTTGATCAGAGGGATGGACCACCTCTCCTATGAGGACAGCCTGAGGGAGTTGGCCTTGTTCAGCCTGGAGAAGAGAAGGTTCCGGGGAGACCTAATTGCAGCCTTCCAGTACCTAAAGGGGCCTACAAGAAAAATGGAGAGGGGCTGTTTGCAAGGACAAATAGTGAGAGGGCAAGGGGTATTGGTTTAAACTAAAAGAGGGTAGATTTAGATTAGATATTAGAAAGAAATTCTTTACTGTGAGGGTGGTGAGGCACTGGAACAGGTTGCCCAGAGAAGTTATGGAGACCCCATCCCTGGCAGTGTTTCAGGCCAGGTGGATGGGGCTTTGGGCAACCTGGTCTAGTGGATGGTGTCCCTGCCCATGGCAGGGGGTTTGAAACTAGATGATCTTTAAAGTCCCTTCCACCCCAAACCATACTGTGATTCTGTTAAAATGATCCCGTGCTGGGTTCTTTCTCCCTCTGCTAATGTATGGGAGCAGAGAAGCCAACCAAAAAGAAGTGAGGTACAATGGTGCTTTGATCATCAGTTGTTGCACAAAGAAAGCTGAGACAAGTTTAGTGGGGTCGATAGCTCATGACATACATCATCTTCACAGTTACTCATGCAAACAAAACAAAGATAGAAAGGGAAAAAGAAAAAGGAAAACCTCTCTCCAGTGGCCAGCTAGGAAAAGAAACAATTGATGTACTTAAATGAGCATCCTCTCCAGTGCCACAGGCAGTCTCCCCAAACACATATTCTGAGGGATGCTAGGGAGTCAGAAAATGCAGTAGCAATGGCAGGTTTCAGCAACCTTCAGAAAGTGTGAGTACGCATTACAGTGAAGCCTGGCAGCAAGAGTAAATTTTTAGATGCGAATCAAAGTTTTCCTGAAGCAACTCAACATGAGACCTAAGAGTGAAGAAGCAACTCTTGACTTTGTCCTGAGTAGCATGCAGGAGCAACGCTGTAAAACAGCAAACACAATGTACTTAGATTCAGCATCACTGCAGGAGCAATTGAACCCCAAATCCACCTTAGCATGTTCTGCTTCATAAGGGGGAACTTATGAAGAAGCTTCATAAAAAAGAGCTAACTGAGGCAGATGAGAGTTAAAGTTTTGCATACACTATTCAAGGATACCTAGCTGCAGACACAAGACAAATGAACACTACCTATCAAAAAAAAAAAGACGTGAGGGAAACGGCAAAAGTAAACTTGGCATATATTAACATAGGGCAGAAGTAGTTAAAAGGAATAAAGCATCTTTCAGAAAACTACAGCAGTGTCAAAATGAAGAAAACGATAGAGAAAAACTCTGGAAAGTTGAATCTAAAAACCCAACAACATGAACCAAAAGGAGGCTGAAGAACAATTTGCAAAAGCCATACATATTACTAATAAATCCTTCTTCAAACACATTAAAAGCAGGAAGCTTGACAGTTCACAGAAGCAGTAAATGATCAAAGAAGTGATTAAGAAGATAAAGCCACACCATCATGGAAGAGTCAAGAAAGTTCTCATCCCAACATAGGCAGGGCAGCTCATCAAAAACTCTGTTTCAAACCACGGTGCTGTTGCAAGAGGTTATAGAATACAGAAAAAAATGAAAAGCAATAGATTTTCAGCATGGTTATTAATGCAAGAATATTAATGGAATTCAGAGATGAAAGTGCTGAACTATTAATCAGTTGTCGTGGTTTAACCTGGCAGGCAGCTAAAACAACCACACAGCCATTCACTCACTCCACTCCCACCCTATAGTGGGATGGGGGAAAGAATCAAAAATGGAAAAAAAAACCAACCCAAAACTCGTGGGCTGAGACAAAGACAATTTAACAGGACAAAAAAGGATAATAATAATAATCATAATAACAAAGAATATAAAAAACAAGCGATGAACAGCACAATTTCTCACCACCTGAAGTCGATGCTCTGCAAGACCCCGAGCCAACCTGCCTCCCGTCCCACCCTCCAGCTATATATATGGAACATGACGTGATACGGTATGAAATATCCCTTTGGCCAGTTTGGGTGAACTGTCCTGGCTGTGTCCCCTACCAGCTTCTTGGGCACGCCGAGCCTCCTCGTTGGCAGGGCAGTATAAGAAACTGAAAAGTCCTGGACTGCTTGGCAACAGCTAAAAACATCAGTGTGTTATCAACATTGTTTTCATCTGAATCCAACACACAGCACTACACCAGTTGCTAGGAACAAAATTAACTCTATCCCTGCCGAAATCAGGACAGTATCCATCCCTTATTCTATACCATTTATGTCACATCCACGTTTCACACTTTCCAATACACTGCAATTAATCACCACCTTTTTTTCCTGTCTTTTGATACATACACACAGATATCATTCTTTTAGTCAATAGAACACCACTGTGAAACGTCTGTAAAATGTTCATATATCTTCAAAAAATGTCCATGGAGTTTTCACTGATAAGACCTGCCCACAGGTCTGCCAGGTCCCTGAGCCTACTAGCAGAGTCTGTGGAAGAGAAGCATTACTAAATGCAGAAGAAGATCAGAGTTAGGGGGCATCTAAGCTGTCACAGCCTCGCCTCAGTCCCCAAGCAGGTTATGGACCGGGTCATCTTAGCAGCCATGTCCAGGCACAAGGAAGACAAGAAAGTGACCGGGAATAGCCAGCACAGATCTGACAAGGGCAAATAACACCTTAACAACCTGATTGCCGCCTTGGGTAAGAGCAGTGCACACTGTTTTAGCTTGCCTTTAGCGATATCTTTGCCACTGCCACCTCTCACAGCATCCTTGCAGCCCAGCTATTGAGAGATTGACTCAATTAATAGATAATAACAAGAGTGAAAAACTGTCTGAATCATCGGGCTTAAAGGGCTGCGTTCGGTAGCACAAAATCTATCTGGTAACTAGTAATCAGTCAGTCAAAGGCTGATATTTGGGCCAATAATGTTTAATGTCGTTATTAACCTAGACAATGGGACAGAGTGCACTCTCAGCAGGTTTGTAAATTATAGAAAAATCAGAGAAAATGGGAGATCAATATGCTGGACAGCAGAGCTGTTTTTGCAGAGGCCCGTCAACAAACGGGAAAAATAAGCTGACAGGAGCCTCATAAAGTTCAACAAAGGCCAAGTCCTGCGTCTGGAATGGAACAACCTCCTCTAGAAAAATAGGTATGGATATGGACAAAGTATGAATAAAGGATATCCTGATGATACATTCTGTTTGGAATTCCATCAGGCACTAGACAAGAACCTCTAAGAATCTCTTCAAGAAACTATGCCATCAAAGCACAAGAGGGAAGGCTCTTCCACAGATAAAGAAGAGGTTAAAAAGTAGGTGGGGTAGGTATATGGTAAATTTTCAGAGAGAAGTAGGTCAGCAGTTGGGAACCACAGAAATCTATGGCAGAACTCATCAACGATGAACATCTCTTTAGGTGATGCAGAAAAGAGAATCAATAGTGAAGTGAGAACACTTATTAACGATACCAAGGTTATCAGGTTATTCAGGTTATCAGAGAGCTGATTGTATAGAATTCTAGGAAACCATTACAGATCTGAATGGCTAGTTATCTATATTGAATTTAATTTGCAGTTTTAATAAATGCAGTGTTGAACACCAAGAAAAGAACCTTAAATAACAAAATTACTTAGTTTCATGTATTCAGAGATGGGCTCTGAAGTGAACATTACTATTTAAGAATTAAATCTTTAGTAACAATAACAAAAAAAGAAATTAAGAATAAATTATGAGAAGTATGGAACACTAGAAAACATCATTGTACCACGGAACAAATCCATTTAGCTCCTTGTTTTGAATAGTTTGCGCATTTCTGATCCAACCCTCAAATTCAAATTTGAAAGTAGAACTAGGAAAGATGTGTAGGAAGAGGACAAAAGACCTCCAGCTTTTTGTGTTCTCTCTATAGGGTGGGATTAAATAGACTTATTCCTCAGCCTACAAAAAAAGACATCTGAGGAGAGAGATAATAGACAGTTACACAATCACGAGAAAGGTGAACAGGGAATATTGTCCACTGATTTTTAACAGTGAATTAAAAGTGTATTCACTGCTCTTTGAACAGTAAAGAATATTTAATGATATAAAAACCAGAAGATCTTCATTCACATGATGAGCTGCAGAACCCTTTTCCACAGGACAACGAAGATACAAAAAGCGGACATGAGCTAAATGTCACAGGGCGAAGCCTACATGAAAGTATCGCTCAGGAAAGTGAGCTCTTGATTACATCTGCCCTGTGCTCATGACATAATTCTATTTTGTGCTACAAAAACAAATCAAACACAGATAATTGTTTCATTATTATTAAATTTTCTGCCACTGACTGGTGTGGTTCTGTTCCTGCAGTTATCATACTTTGCAAATGCCCTGTGGCAGCTGAAAAGCTGACTGGATGAAAACCCATCCAAGACACTACCTTTGTCCTTGATTTCAAATAGCCGGGAAAGTTTTCTGAGGAAATATCATTACATGTTTAGGCTTTTCCTAGGCACCTGCTGTGGGCTGGAGACAAGACAGTACACTAGGTAAAATCTGACCCAGTACAGGCACCAATATAACCTTCTAATTGTAACTCCAAATAGAGTTACATAACTCATTATCAGCCTTAGCTTAATTGACTTCAAATGAGCAATAAACCTTAATCAAAATGATGTATCTTGATGCCGTTTAAAAAGAATTTCAGCAAACACAAAAATAAGTTTAACATCATTTATAGTTATCATCACTAAAATTATTCTACATAGCAAGGCAAATAATATTAAGTGCATATCAAATATGGACCAAGTATTTGGGGTTTTTTTGGTTGTCGGTTGGTTGGTTTTTTTTTTAAATTAAGAGAATAAAATCAAGAATCTCAATCCTGTCTTAAGTCTTGATTAGACCCAAAATGCGTTCTGTTTTTGTTGTAACATTCAGGTTCAATCAGCAGACGCTGCCTCCTTTTCCCTCATATGTTGTTTATTTTACATTGGAAGCACTTTTCCAGTGACTTACAGTCTATTCTGTTCTAGGCAGGTTACGAGTCAGAGCTCATAATCATGTTACCTGAATCTGAATTTGTCCTTCTACCTACACGCCCCCCATTTCTGATTTGTTCTCGCTAAAGAAATTTCCCTTGTGCAAAATTTTGCATATTCTGCACATTTCCTTTTTCAAATTGCTTTCCCTGATACAAAGCAGAGGGAAGAGCATCTAGAGATCATTCTGTGTCCTGTCTGATAAATGAAAGTCCTGTTTTCTTGTTGCCTGGCTACGCTCTGTGTCTGTGCCGGCGCCCGTGAAATAAACATTCTTGCTATCTGCACTGGCCTTTTTTAGTTTGCCACTCCTGCTAAGAGAAGCCAGGGAAATGTAATACTCATCTACTGCTGACATACATTGGTTGGAGCAGGCTGCTGATGCTTGGGGGAAGGAAAAAGACTTAGGGTGAGGTATCTTGGATGCTGACCCACAAGGACAGTAAGAAAAGACAGATCCAAAAGAAGAAGTAAGACTTTCCCATGGGTCTCGAGGCCCAGGGACTCCTGGAGGTTGGTCTTACTCACAAATCCTGAGGTAAAGGCAGCACTGAGTACCCTTGACCTTGACCAAATGTCTACATCATTTGTCACCACTTTCCCCAGCCCATTCAGCAACGGGCCCATATTTGCCCCACTTTTGCTGCCAAGATACTTGTAGAATCCTTTGTTGCTCTTCATATCCCTTTCCAGATTCAACGCAAGGTCAGCCCTGACTTTCTCAAGTCTATCCCTGCAAGATGAAACAGCCACTCTCCACTCCTCGTGGGTCACCTGCCCCTTCTTTCACCTTTTTGATTTTGTCTTCTGAGTTCAAGTCAGGAGCTCCTTGCTCATCCATGCACTTCCATCCACATCCATTTCTACTTGCCATATATATTTTTAACTAATCTGTAGTAAAAAACCAGGTACGTTACTCTAAAAAAAACCCCAAAAAACAAAAACTCACCCACCAAAAAAATTGTTTCAAATCAGTAACAGAGGTTTCTGGTTCTGGTATTCACTTTCTGGTGCTTGAGCACCTTGGCGCTGCATTGACTGCATTGAAGTGCTAGCCACCTGCTTCCACTTACATGGCACCAGCCCAGGAATCACATCACTGTGTTGCTTCTGTTTAAGCCTTTGCTGTGCCTTGTCCTTGTTCCATATTAGAAATAGGTTGACTGTCTCATGGAACTAGCTATGGACCGGCCAGGCAGAAGCACCATTCTGCCTGCAGCAGGGACTTTATTTGTATAATACAGACAGCAAAGTTAGAGCTTTGAATTTCTCACAAGGAATAATGAAAACGATATCCCACCTTTCAAAGCACCAACCAAATAAAAAAAGGAAAGTATTTGGGCCTGAGGTACGTTCTGAAGATCAAAACATCAACAAATTGTGATGTTAGCAAATCCAAGCTCAGAAAGCTAAGAGAATAAATGCCTAAAAACTCTCACAGAGAAATAGAAGTTAGCGTTTGGAAATCCAAACAGAATTACAAATCCAATTCTTCAATAGTTTCAGAGCATTTTTATCCAGCTAACACTTATGAGCCAATTTAGCTGCAATTGTACATACCAATTTTTACCTGAAAGCTTAGATCTATCTAAATCTATCAATGTCTATCTAAAATCTATCAGTGACCTCCCTTCTGCTCTCCCTGTTCTGATCAAAGCATTTCTACTTGCCAGCAAAACACTGTGATGGCCAGCAGGACAAGGCCCAGACAGAGCTGTAAAAAAGCAATGGATATTTCAGTTTGTCTGCCAAAAAAAATACAGAAAATTCTCTTGTTCATTCTTCTAAATAATTCAATATCAACTGAATGTTTAATTTAATCAAAAATGTTTAGACTATTCCTTGTTTTGGTTTCTACAGCTGTTTTCCTTCTTAGTATAAACCAAAGCCTATACAAAACCAAACAATTCCTAAGAAAATTTTAAAATGCTTCATTCAAGAAATGTTAAAATATGCTGGGAGTCTGTAAAATAAGCCCAGATTCCCTTATGTTGGCTAAAACAGCTCGCTAAGATTTGGGTTTTTTTAATCACCAAAATCCTCACCTATCCTCAAAAATTATCAGGTTGTAGTCTTCATCTAGGTCTGAACCTGTCTATCATTGCCTTTCAATTATTTCTCTCCAGCTTTCAACAGTCTCCTCCCTACCCTGAAGGTCCTGTGATCATCACGTTTGAGTTTAAGGTGAACTCCACAATTTTCAGAAAGTTTATTTTACAAATAGAGCATGCAGACCCAAGTGTTTGCCCATGACAAAAGAGGTGAAAAAAGAGAACAAGCAACGAACAAAAAAGCATAGACAGAGACCCCTGATGAAAAATAAATTGAATACTTATTGGAAAATATCCATTATCAATTTCCAGTCAGGCAGAATACGATTTATCATTTTCAAGGCTAAGTCCTGGATTTGGGAACCCTACAGACAATATTGAAGATCCTCTAGTCTTAAAACAGACAAGACAGACATACGGAAGACTGGAGACTGCTTGGAGTCAGCAAGAACCAAAAGGCAAGAAAGAAGACATACAGATTAAGAAACTACTCAGGAATCCAGACAATCTGCAACTGGAAATTAGCTGGAGCAAGGGGAACAATCAAATAGTTACAGAGAAAGAATAAGGTAATGACTAGAACTGCTGCATAAATAAATGCTTTTTTTACTGGTTTTAGCCTTAACTCTGCTTTGTTTGTTTAGGAATAGGGTTAAACAAACATTTTACTTTGGAGATGTTGCTTCTGAATAGCTTCTGTCAATTAGTCTTCTGTTCAAGATAAAGGCGTACATAATACCAAACACAGGTGGGATTTCTCTCTGTCCCACAGAGCAAACATGAGTGGTTGGTCACTCTGATTCCAGTAAGAGATGCCATGCCCGTCACTGAAAGAAAGCCCCCAGGAGAGACACTCTCAAGGAGACTGAAAGAGATATAAGGCACGATTTTGTCCTGTGGTTATAACACTAGTTGGGACAAGCTTACTAGTTTTGTAACATAAGTAGGTCTTCCCCATTTTCTTCTTTTAAAAACATTACCTCAAATCACATTACGTGGCATTGTTAATAATGTCAGTGTAAAATGAGACAGACAATTAAAATGATATGAAATTGGATGAATGACTACTTGCCCAAATAAATATGAAAGAAAACAGTAATGGCTTCTGCTTGATGAGTTTTTCCCCACAGGAATAAGCACAAATGTAAATAAAAAAGCCTATCTTTCTTACCCTGCTCATCAGTAGCTCTGCACATCTGATACAGTGACGCAATATTGAAGTGCTCTGTCCAAGTCTCACATGAGCATTGGTTTTTACTGCAATAGTTTCAGACTTCCAGCTGAGATGCTCAAAAAGGAGTCCCAATTTTGAGTTAAAGGTATGTTACTCAGATTTAGTTTAGTCATAAACTAGTTAATGTGACATTATGGTTTGAATTTTTTATTTCTTTCGGGTGTTTTGATGTTGGCTTTTGGCATCAGGACATTTGCTTAAGCCAAGTTACTATTTGCTTTCCATTTGAGATGCTGTGATACTGAAAGCCAGGATGCAGATTTAAAGAGAGAAACATGCTGCTGCGATGAAGCTAGTGTTTCTCACAAGAATCACACTGGACTGAGTTTATTATCAGATCAAAGTCTGCCAGGCAGGTCCTTGAAACGAAAGCAGTAGGGCTGAACACAGGTTAGTGGCAGCCAGAGCTCCTCTCAGCTTCTTAGGCACAGGATGAATACCCATGTAGTTTCAAGTTCTGCCAATAAAAATGACAGAGGAGCTAGCCAAGGACCAGATGCAACTGGTTTTTTAATCATAAAACTATTTTCCTAGGTGTCTATGCAGCTTCTGTACTAACCATTGAACATAAAATATCGAGGCATAGTGTAATTTTAAACAATAGACAGCACCTTACCTTACAGTTAGTGTATGAAAATACAGTTTGAATAGCCTGAGAGACACTGTTTAAACATTGCAGCGTGGGGAGCAAATGGGAATCAATCCCAAAAATGCAGAAGAGTGGGTGGAAATTTAATACCTATTTTGAAAATGTGCGCTATCTGCATACAGTGACTTTCATCACTGATTTTCCTTTAACACTTTCAAAACCATGATTTCAGACATTGCTCCTCAGTTCTGTATTTACAAAACCCTGTACTATCAATATATTTTTAATTAGCATAATGGGCACATGGTTATTTTGAGAATCTTCAGGTTCATGCAGCTCTACAGCATACAACTCACATGATGAGAAGTGTCATCCGTGGTACGAAAAACATTACTTGGTTTTACAGTGAGATTTTAGACACTCACATTAAAGCCCTGTATGGACATCAGCACCTCATTGCAAAACTGCCCAACATCATCAACTTACCAAGAGAGGCTTTTCCTCTATTGACCCTATGAGCTTTATCTGGAGTTGGTTTTGTTTTCTGATTATTTTTTAATTTCCTTTCTTTCTACATGCTTGTTTCTAAATTGTAGAGATGGATTTAATGGATGGACGACTCAGTGGATAAGGAATAGGCTGGATGGCCACACTCAAAGAGTTGTGGTCAACAGCTCGATGTTCAAGTGAAGATCAGTGACAAGTGATTCTTGTCAAGAGTCAGTATTGGGACCGGCACTGTTTAACATCTTTGTTGGCGACACTGACGGTGGGATCGAGTGCACCCTCAGCAAGTTTGCCGACGACATGAAGCTGTGTTGTGCAGCTGACATGTTGGAGGGAAGGGATGCCATCCAGAGGGACCTTGACAGGCTTGAGAGGTGGGCCCATGCAAACTGCATGCAGTTCAACAAAGGCAAGTGCAAGGTCCTACACATGGGTCAGGACAATCCCAAGCACAGTTACAGGCTGGTCAGTGAACAGATTGAGAGCAGCCCTGAGGAGAAGGACTTGGGAGTGCTGGTTGATGAAAAGCTCAACATGACCTGGCAGTGTGTACTTGCAGCCCAGAAAGCCAAACATGTCCTGGGCTGCATTAAAAGCAGAGGTGTGACCAGCAGGTTGAGGGAGGTGATTCTATCTCTCTACTCAACTCTCATGACACCCCACCTGGAGTACTGTGTCCAGCCCTGGGGTCCCCAGTATAGGAAAGACATGGAGCTGCTGGAGTGAGTCCAGAGAAGGGTCACGAAGTTGATCAGAGGACTGGAGCACCTCTCCTACAAGGACAGGTTGAGGGAGTTGGCCTTGTTCAGCCTGGAGAAGAGAAGGCTCTGGGAAGACCTAACTGTGACCTTCCAGTACCTGAAGGTGGACTAAAAGAAAGCTGGAGAGGGACTTTTTATCAGGGATTGTAGTGATAGGACCAGGGGTAATGGGTTTAAACTAAAAGAGGGGAGACTTAGATTAGGTATAAGGAAAAAATTCTTTCCTGTGAGGGGGATGAGGCACTGGAGCAGATTGCCCAGAGAAGTCATGGATGCCCCCTCCCCAGGTTGGATGGGGCTTTGGGCACCCTGGTCTAGTGGAGGGTGTCCCTGCCCATGGCAGGGGGGTTGGAACTAGATGGTCTTTAAGGTCCCTTCCACCCCAAACCATTCTATGATACGTTCTTGGGAGAGCAAGATACCTCGACGTAATTAGATTCTGAAAGTTCCAAGTTTCAACTACCAACCTCAGTTTGAGGGAAGACAAGGATAAAAAAGAGATTTATGAACTGGCAGAATAGATTTTCAACAAAAGTAAGTGTTTGAAAGGGAACTAGCTATTTTAGTATGATTTTTCAGTCCAGCTACGTCCTGAAACATGGGTTATATAAAACAGAAGAGGAAAAAATGCCTTTACGGAGTTAACAGTTTAAGAGGAAAAGAGATGCTAGGGGTTTGGAATCTTAAAAGTAAAGAAGAAACATTTCCATTTATTCTCCCTCAAGCTCTAAACAGTTCAGGCCTTTGGCCTTTTTCAGGCTGCGCTGTAATGTCTAGCAGCAGCACTTCAAAAGAGCAACTGAATTGCAGGGAAGTTCTGCCATACTACCACTTCCCAAGCTGATGTACCTATCCCTCCTAGTTACAGATCAGAAATTCAGATTTTTTGTTGGTTTTTTTTTTTTTGGTGGGGTTTTTTTTTGTTTGTTTGTTTTTGGGTTTGGTTGTGGGGTGTTGTTTTTTTGTTTTTTTTTTTGCTTAAATTGCATTTTAAAAGAGTAAGTGTTCTTAGGAGGTTTTGGATTCTTCATGGGGTTTTGTTCAGTTTTCTTTAACAGCAGGTACATTCACAACTCTTGTATTTTTAACTACTACCCATACATAAAATCACAGCTCTCTCCCATTCCTCTTTTCAATAAATAGAAACAAACAGACAGAAAGGATTAGTCAAAACAAATAACAGGTGGGTGGTTTGATTTTTGGTTTGGTTTTAAGCGGATGAGTTCATGCCTAGTAATAAGTTGGTGATTTGAAGAGGGGTTCCACTCTCCATTTCCAGTTCTGCCCTGGCACAAGAGCACTGTGGTTCCATGACCTCTTCAGGCAATCCCAGTGAGTTGTTTCAGTGCTTCCCTTCACTTCAAGCTGATCTTGCTCCTGACTGCAAACTCCTGCCTCCTCCTCTGTGCCATCACATTTGCATGGTCCTACAGTGAGATGGTTATGTCAACTAAAATGGCCTAAAAACATTCACTTTTTCCTTACAGACCAGAAAAGTGAGACTGGTGAGTGGGAGAGGAAGGCTCTGCTCAGCCACAAATGGAGCAAGAGAGGATGGAGGGGAATGCTGACTTCCCAAATTAAATCAGATTGCTTTATCAACCTGAGTAGCTTGGCCACTTGAGGATCTGTCAGACTGACGCTGTCATCATTCTTATCACCCATGAGGAGTTTTATTCACTTATTCTTTTGAAAATGCTTGGTAGTTCTTTAAAGAAAGTTATTAGACCTGAGGAAATTGAGGCTCAGACACTCAAATTTAGGAAACTACTGTTTGGATGGATGCAGAGTCAACTTGCAGATAAAAGGGACAGAGATAAAGAAAAGCCACCACAATGCATCCTTCCTCTCTGCCAGTCTTCACAGCAAATCTATCCCTGAGCAAGCAGACTCTGTATTTAAGTATTTAAATTGACTTAAAAAAAAATAATCATGGTTCATAACTCCTACTGCATATAACAGAGAAGAACTAAATACTTAGCACTTTGAGTGCTACTTCTTCAGTGTCTAATGATGGATTTAGAATTTTATGAATCTGGAAATGCCAAATGATAAGGCAAAAACATCCAAAATAAGTCTGGTTTTTGTATGTCCCTCTGGCAGCAGAGTAGCCACACTTCTTGATGCACTACATGTAAAGCCGCTTTTGACATAAATATGAATTTTGCCCAGCTCAGGATTACATCCTCAAATCTTCCGTATCACAGAATGGCAGGGGTTGGAAGGGACCTCTGGAGATCATCTAGTACAACTCCCCTGCGAAAGCAGAATCACCTACAGCAGGTTGCTCAGGATTATATCCAGGTGGGTTTTGAGTGTCTCCAGAGAAGGAGACCCCACAACCTCTCTGGGCAGCCTGTTCCAGGGCTCGGTCACCCTCACAGTGAAGATGATTTTCCTTATATTCAGATGGAACTTTCTATGTTTCTGTTTGTGCCCATTGCCGCTTGTCCTGTCACTGGGCACCACTGAAAAGAGTCTGGCCTCATACTCTTGACATCCACCCTTTAGATATTTATAAACATTGATGAGATCCTCTCTCAGTCTTCTCTTCTCCAGGCTGAACGGATCCCAGCTCTCTCAGCCTTTCCTCATACAAGAGATGCTCCAGCCCCCTAATCATCCTCGTAGCCCTCTGCTGGGATCTCTCCAGTAGTTCCATGTCTTTCTTGAAATGGGGAGCCCAGCACTGGACACAGAACTCCAGATGTGGCCTCACCAGGGCAGAGTAGAGGGGGAGGATAACCTCTCTCAACCTGCTGGCCACGTTCTTCTTAATGCACCCCAGGGTACCACTGGCCTTCTTGGCCACAAGGACACATTGCCGGCTTACAGAGAGCTTGTTGTCCACCAGGACTCCCAGGTCCTTCTCTGCAGTTCTGCTTCCCAGAAAGTCAATCCCTAACCTGTACTGGTGCCTGGGGTTATTCCTCCCTGAGTGCAGGACAGTGCACTTGCCTTTGTTGAATTTCATTAGGTTCCTCTCTGCCCAGCTCTAGCCTGTCCAGATCTCACTGAATGGCAGCACAGCCTTTTGGTCTGTTTGCTGCTCCTGCCAGCTTGGTATCGTCACCAAACTTGCTGATGGTACACTTTGTCCCCTTGTCCAGGTTGTTGATGAATATGTGGAATAAGACCAAACCAAGCACTGACCCTTGGGCCACACCGCTAGCTACTAGACTCTGTGCCGCTTATCACAAGCCTCTGGGCTCTGCCATTCAGCCAGTTCTCAACCCACCTCACTGTCCACTCATCCAAATCACACTTTCTAAGCTTACTAATGAGGATGTTATGGGAGACGGTGTCAAAAGCCTCGCTCAAGTTGAGGTAGACAACATCCACTGCTCTCCACTTGTCCGCCAAGCTAGTCATGCTGTCACAGAAAGCTATGAAATTGGTCAAACATGATTGACTGTGGTGAATTCATACTGATCACTCCTGATAACCCTCTCTTCTTCCACGTGCTTAGTGTATCATGGAAGATTGAAGTTTGTGAAAAAGGTAAGTACACTTTTATGTCCTCAAGTTAACCTTTCATATGTTGCAAATTATTTTAATGAACAGTGGAAAGAAGGGAAGGCAGTGGCATGTGGCAAGCTCCTACAAGGCTATCCAGCTGTAGAATAAAAAATTTAACGTTTTAGTACTACCATCACCATTCTTCTAATCTTTACCATCCACACTGTCAGGGTATTACAGTTTTCAAAAAGGAGAACAGAGACTTTGTCTCTAGACTTTAACTAACATTCAGGGAGCCATAAATTCCCCCTTTATTGAACTTAAAAAGGTATACGGGACATAACATTTTGTGATTCAAACCTTCAGAATTTAAACTTGAGACAAAGCTGCCTGGACACCGTATCATAAAGACCTTGTTATAACAGGTGCAGCTGATAATGCAGGTTGATGTATTCTTATGCCATCATTCCATAAAATAAATGGTCTAGAACCTGAGCAGTCAGATTTCATAAGCAACCTTGAAACAATGAGTGCCCCTCTACAGCCATCCTGCACACATGGAAAGTCGAGCAAGTAAGAAGGACAGACATGTAGCAAACAAAATATCATATAAATCTATGGATATCTATTGAAAGGTTGCTGGTATTAGTATATACTGCAGAACACCCATTATACTAATTTCATAACGCTTGTGAAAATTTAGACTTAGTGCTCTGATTGTGAAGTCTCCTTCTCACCAATGGTTCCAACTTCTCCACACTTTCAAAAACTGGAAAGATCTTACTGTAATGTAAGAAGTGAAACATTTGCCTCAGGTATATGGAGACGCTGGCTATTCTTAAACCGGAGAAAGAGGGTTTCTTGAAGGGAATTTTCTTTAAAATTAGAAATAGTGAACACCAAACAGAAATAATCAGTCTTGAACTACATAGAAGAATGCTAGAAATATAGATAGATAAGTATTGCCTAGTTATGTTGATTTCTTTGCTGCTAAGTTTACATGTAAGTTTGTGCTGAGAAGCCTTATAAGATTACTATTATCATTTCATTGGGCTTTTTTCTACAAACAGGTTTTAAATGTCAACTTTGTGGGGCTTTTTTGTTTTTAAATTGCTAGACTTAATTACTAAATTAGAATGTAAAACCAGTCATATGTATTGAATACAAGTTTTGTATTTTCTCCCCCTAATTCTCTATTTCCCCTACAAGCAAAAATTAGGCAAAAGTTCACAAATTTAATGCAGTTTCTGGTATCTACTAGTCCACCTTCTGCTTGAGGTCCCTGTCACTTATGCATGCTATAGTTTCACAATGAATTTACAGTAGGTACAGGCATATAAGGAGTCTACAATAAGACGCATTTTTCCATGGTGTATGAACTTCCGACATTGTCGCCTTGTCAATACAATCATTACTCTAATTAACTCTCTTCCCCACTCTCATAGTGCTTGCACTTTCCTCTACACAAATACAAAGGACACAACCTAAACGGTCATTAAATAACGCCAATAAGGATTTTTCAATGTGCACATCAGAAAGTTATATAAACAGACTTGTTTTTAACATAACTAAGTCAGTAGAAAGCTATAGTCCTGCTCACATTTGATGTAGTTCTTTCATAGCAGTTTCTGGCCAACTACTTTTAATGCAACCTTTCTGTCTCCTCTTCCATAATGGTTTTTAACACTTTCCTCTCTCATATGTAAAACACACTTGCTGTTCTGGTGCATGGTATGACATCTCTTCATAAAAACACGACTCTTTGTCTCTTAAAGAAATAAGTCCTATCACAGAGTCTTGTCTACAACCAGTACAGCAAGTAGTAGATAAGCTTTTTCTCAGTATTACATTTTCCCCTCATCTATTTAAAAGTTAAACTTCTGAGATCTCAGTTTGTCTCCTGAGCCCAGAACGTATGTCCTCTGTGCTCCCTTGAAGTCCTGACTATGGTCTCAGAGTTTAAAATGGCAAGACTAGAGCTGGATGAATAACTCAGTCTTACAATATAAAAACATGTGGACACCAAGAATCATTCTGGAGAGAACTTAAAGAAGAGAGATTGTTGCAATTTTTAATTTTTTTTTTTTTAATATCAATAAGTAGTAATATTATTTTAAGCTTGAGGAGTCAGGAAAGCGATATTGTTAAAATTCCTTGTATAAGACTACATCAAAATCAACCATGATATCAAAAAGGCCTGTACTGGTAAGAGTGATAAACATTCCAGAAATGGCATTAGAGGTCTCATACTTTCTACCTGGAAAAAGTAATAACTTACAATAGATGCAGAATTTGTACAGACAGTAAATATTTAGGCTGCTTCTGACTCATGTGTGGAGGATGCTCCCATATGAACGTTCCACGCCTTCTCTTCTGAAAGGTAATAGCTATCCATGGGGACAGCTGAAAAGCTTCCATTCATATATGTATTGATCCTCAAGTCCTGTAAAATAATGCTAAAAGCCTCTTGAAAGAAGTAAAAGTGCTGAAAATTTCTTCTCGTCATTAGCTAGATACTAAAGCATGTCAAGACATAACTAGCTATGCCTATTAAAAGCAGCTACCTCCCCCCAAGAATTAATCTGTTCATAAATCAAGTGCTCCTGTGTATTCAGATCTCCATCTGTTCTGCAAAACTAATGTGTTTTCATTCTTCTTACACCAAGCAGTCCTGCAGATTTGACACCATCATGAAAGCGCAGCCTCAGTTCTGCTTTCTTTTTGTCTAACAACAGGATTATTAATCAGATTCCCAATCAATCACCTCGTATTTATAAGCTATTTGCAGGGTTCTCTGAGTATTACCAAGTATGCAGTTCAACCCAGTAGGCTGTTGGTACTAGCAATAAGGCACAGAAGGGGAAGGGAAGAATATATTCTAGATGGAGTCTGTAAGGGTGGCATTCTTGCTTGCATACTGCACACCCGGGAGAGAAATAGGCACACATTGCCACTGTTCGAGATATTTCTTCAAGGCGCTTATTTTTGTAGCTTAACTGCCCTAGTAGCAATGACAGCAACAGAGCTTATATGAGGAACCAAACAATCTCCCTGTGAGGGCCTGGCTTTCCACTGTCCTGAAGAATTAAACACTCCTCAAGATCTCACGCACATCACAGAGGTCTCTGCTAATCAAGCAGATGACAAATACAAAAAAAAGTCAGTCTCCTCCTCTAAAATTTGTTGCAGGAATCTGTAACAGTCTGTTTACTTTCAAGATAAGAAAAAAAGTAGATCTAGATGCTCCTTTTTTGATGTGACTTATACCAAACATGGTCTGACTACTCTGAAGCCTATGTGGCAGAATTTGTCCTTCTCTTCTGAAAACAAAACAGGAGGGAAAATAAATTCTAGTAGGAAAAAGGACTCACAACCAATATTCCCATGGCCATCACAACAGCGCATTAACATCAGAATCAGTAATTACAGTATTTACAAACTTCCACACAGTAATTACACTGCCTGTTCAACAGGCATTTTAAAGCAATGTCTATACCACAGACAGGTGAGATAAAAGGTATCTCAATATGCTTCAATTAACACAAACATCTGCTACTCCTGTCCCATGATATTAGCAAGTCTGGTGCCCAGTCTGCATAGAAGTCCATGCTTCTACAGCTAATGCTGCCATCAGTCCACACGCTGGCCAGATTAATACACTTCTGGTATGCCACATATGCGCACAACCGCTACAGTGCTTCTGGAAAGGTCAACCCACCCACCCATTCATTTATCAATTATCCAATATCAGATGACAAAGACACAAGCCAATCTCTTACACTCAAAGGCAGTAGGGTAGCTGTTAGACTAGTAACTCTATTTCACTTTCCAACTCTCACTTGCCTCTTTGAGATTTTCCACTTCACACAGACAATCAAAAATGTTTATCGGGGATGTGACAAACTACCTCTGAATGAGATAGAAAAATAGTTAAGCTCTTCTAGTATTCTAATCATTATGTATTTTCACTGGTCAGCTCTATCCTGTTTTATCTCAGAAGCGCTGGCATTTCTGGGAATGAGACTGATTCCGTGCAGTCTTCAAATATTTATCTTAATTTTACTTTATTTTAGTTACATTTTGCTATTGAATCGTGGCCCCAAAATAGGTTGCCATTTAGACCCCAACTTTTAAAACTGGGATTTGATACCTGCCTGCTACATCCTACCCTGCAAAAGGTAAGCTTATCTGCTGTGCTATTATACATGACAAAATCCAGTGGTTTTCCTACAGAAAGAGCAATCTGGGAATCACTTGATTCAGATGCTCTTTGTTTCAGTTTTCCCTTTCCTACTTTTGGTACTAAAGGTATTTTTATTTAAGAACTTCATTTCACTGTCTGCAACAGTCTTGTATCATTTGAGAGGCCAGCTACAGGTAACAGAGTGACTGTCTTGGGCTGCGCGATCCCAGATGCAAAGCACAACATGCAGCCCTGGCTGCAGATTTAGGAGCTGTAAATAACTTCAGACAGTCTCTGGGCTTTGCTCAGCTCTCAGCAGACTACATTTCAGCCAGGAAACTTCAATGATTGCACCAGGATCTGCACAGCCATTTGCAGATCTTTGTAGAGATGTGCATCGGGAGAGTCTCAACCACCTGTTCTGTAAGAATTTTGGCTGAAAATTATGCGTATCAGCCTGGTAAACACAGCGTTAGCCTTTCTCCTTCAGTCTGCTCATCGTACGCTTACGCTGCCTCCAAACTGCTCAGGCACTCCATAAGCCTTCTCTGCCATGGTGATCGGGTGGGTTTTGGCTCTCACATTTTTCAGTGTTGGCTGGCTTACAGAGATACTCGAGTTTTGTAATCATTTTGTGGACATTTTTAAAGGGCTGCTTTTCATGGCAATGTATTCAGCCAGGCCAGATGTTCTTCTTGAAGAAACTACTGGTTTTAATCCTCTTTTCTCCTCAGATTTTATCTTCCAGAACTCCATTTTCTGGGCTACACTGACTAAAGCTCTTTCACGTATTTGACTCTGATTTGCTACATAAACCAGCTTCAATCTGTGCATTGGTTGGAAAGAGTTGGAAAAGTACCTCCAGCTCTCTAGTGCTTTTCCTTCAGCTGGCCATTTAGAAGCAGCAGGGAGTTTGTGCATGGCTGGTTCTCCCAGCAAGGGCTCCAAGATCTTTTCTGTTATATTCTGCACTGCACATATACCCACTGTTCTGGAAAAGCCTGGTAAATATTACTTCTTCACAGATAAAAAGAAAATAATACATTTTTATTTACTTGAAGTAAACAAGGAACTTTCCCTTCTACCATCTCCCTGACTCCATCTGCAAGGTGCAGTTGCCCTAGCATGACTGTGTTCTCAGGCTAAAAGATTCATTTTCTTTTCCAGTACACAAGGCTGATTAACAGA
The DNA here is from genome assembly GCA_013399095.1 of Psophia crepitans. Classification (NCBI taxonomy): domain Eukaryota; kingdom Metazoa; phylum Chordata; class Aves; order Gruiformes; family Psophiidae; genus Psophia; species Psophia crepitans. The sequence continues at coordinate 66,020 of VWZZ01000289.1, read as the reverse complement.
GACAGACCTTCCATACCCCCACGCTGTTCACGAGTTGTGTACTCGTGTTGCATCAACTCTAAAATGCATTTACAGTGCCTCAGTCTGACCGGATTCATTCACAGTAATTCAGTCTTTTCCTCTGTTCCATCCCGCCTAGTTATTCTCTGCAGCAGAGAACGTACCTTCTAGAAACCCCCTTCTCATTGCACTACTCATTATTTGATCACAGTTGTTAATGATGTTTTGGCAAATTTGCTGATGACAAGACAAAAATATTTGTTCAACACTTGCCTGGGTCGATTTATCATTCCTTATTCCTTTATTTTAATGTGCACCTGCATTAAAATGCAATTGTACAATGAATAACTGAATATGTTTTATATGTAATTTTGCAGAAATAAAATTCCAATTAATAATGAAAGCAGTTCTTTTGTGCATCATAGTTGGGTGTGGAGCAGAAAAATCAATGAAACTACAAATATTTGTAACATAATACTCTTGGTTTACAGACCAAGCCTCCTTTTGTAGATTACTTGGACATGTCATTTCATGCATCACTTCCCAAGTTTCAACTTCCGTTCTCAGTCTCTTTTACTGGATAGCTGGAGTATTAGAAGAGCATATAATCTGAATATAACTTAGATAAACATGACAGCAGTTGGTTCTTATCTGATTACTTTCTTTTAAAATAACGTTCTTGCTGCCCTTCCTGTCTCTCCCCATATTCAACTCCCCATGTGCCTTGGATTTCCTCATCCCACCCCAGCCTGCTTTCCTCCTGGGTCACCTGTCCCTGCTTCTACCACTTGCATGCTTCCTTTTTACGGCTTGAGTTTTGTTGGGAGCTCCTTGGGCATCCATGCAGGTGTCCTGATGCCTTCACTTCACTTCCTGTTTGACAGTATGGACCACAGTATGTTAAAAGAAAAAATCAGCCTATGGAGGAACATACACATTAGTATGTGAAATTCTGCACTCAGCTTTTATTTGTCTGCATGTGCAGGGTTTTGTTGAGTACTACTCATACAGCTTTACTGTCTCATGCTGAGTAGCACAATATTCTACAAGCAACACTACTGACAGACATGTGAGAAAAGACTGTGGAATCATGCCTAGAACAGTCTTCATAAATATACAATGACTTACTTTTGATCTTCTATGAACTTTCAGCATTACTGTTTTTTCAGAGACATCCTGTCATATTATAAAAGCTTCATTAATAAATCTTAGCCTAATTCAAGAAAGAAAAATTTCATTGCAAAAGGTTTTCTGTGTTTTGACAGTATAAAAATGCAGATTTCTTTTTTCCTCTTTTCTGTTAATTGCCCAGTTATTCCGACAAAACAGTATGCAAAATTCTACTGGAGTAACAAAAATAACCATTCATCTAGAAGTCAGAAAGAGTTTCACTGAGGAAGTTTTCATCTCACCGTGCGCTGGCAGCCCAGAAAGCCAACCGTGTCCTGGGCTGTATCAAGAACAGTGTGACCAGCAGGTCAAGGGAGATGATTCTACCCCTCTACTCCACTTTTGTGACACTCTACCTGGAGTACTGCGTCCAGCTCTGGAGTCCCAGTACATAAGGAGGACATGGAGCTGCTGGAGCGAGTCCAGAGGAGGGCTATGAAGATGATCAGAGGGCTGGAGCACCTCTCCTATGAGGACAGGCTGAGAGAGTTGGGCTTGTTCAGCCTGAAGAAGAGAAGGCTCTGGGGAGACCTAATTGTGGCCTTCCAGTACCTGAAAGGGGGCCTACAGGAAAGGCAGAGGGGCTGTTTACAAGGGTAGGGAGCGATAGTACACGGGATAATGTCTTTAAGCTGAAGCAGGGTAGATTTAGATAAGATATTAAGAAGAAATTGTTCCTTGTGAGGGTGGTGAGGCACCGGCACAGGTTGCCCAGAGAAGCTGTGGGGGCCCCATCCCTGGCAGTGTTCAAGGCCAGGTTGAATGGGACTTTGGGCAACCTGGTCTAGTGGAGGGTGACCCTGCCCATGGCCGGGGGGTTGGAACTACATGATCTTTAAGGTCCCTTCCAACCCAAACCATTCTATGATCTCATGAATAGAAATTAAAATCTGTGCAAAAGTCTGAACATTCACGTAGACAGGCTTCCACGGTTCCACTTCCACAAAATCTCTCCCCTTTTCATCTCATAGTAACATGGCAGGGGAAAAAGTAAGGAACAGTTTGACCTTTCATCACTTCTGCTCCCTGAGATGAGTGTGAAGAGGTGCAGAACCATTGTCCAGAACTGTCAAAATATCTAGGCAAAAACTAGATATAGTTTGTGAGCCCAAGGCTATAACCCTTATAAGCAGGATTTCCAATGACGGATATCCTAACAGCAATGGCACATAAAAATACTGGGCAGCCACCGCATTTTCCACTCAATGTGGTTTCAGAATGAAGGCATTCTCTCATTCATATTTAAATGTAATTAACAGAAACCTATGTGAAGTGCAAGTAACAGCCACAGCATTTAATTCCAAACGCTCAATTTAAAATCTCTGGACATAATAAAAATATAATGGTATAAATTTATATTTTTTCCAAAACAGTGGAAAAGACTGATTTAACTTCCTCCCCCCCGCCATGAGAAATATTTACTAACAAATCAATTTATCTCCAAGGTGATTTTGAAATTCTGAAAAATCATACTCACCTTAGGTTTCATTTAGAGACTAAAACATTAAGGAACTGAATCACATACCACATAAAAATGGGCAACACCATGCCACAATGTAATCATTATTTAACCAATAATTAACAGAAATTTGTTTTCCTTCTGTCCCAGTTACTGATTATTCCTAAAATTGATTTCCATAATGTTGCTTTATCCTAGGGTCTCACATAAATATGGAATTCTGAGATCTTTTCAGGTCTCTCATTTGCCTTTTAATAAACCTAACTGAATCAGTCAATTTAAAATCCTAACCAAGCCACAGTTTTGGGACTGACTATTTCTGATTATTACAATGGTAGATTTACCCCAGAAAAAAAGATTAATAGGTTTTAATCAAAGAAGTAGTTTTCAAAATTGAATATACAAAGAACTGTGGGAATAAATATTAATCTCTGCTCAAATTCCTTTTGTATTACTTCGTTTGCTTCTTTGAACCATATTCTTGTCATTACTTACATCAAGCTCAGTTACCATTAATATCTCAAGATACATGAGCAGACCCAAGTACAGCCCCTACAGTTTCTAATTTCCCATAACTTTGAAATTATCTGTTCCTTTTATTTTGGTATTTTGTTCATTTCTTTAGAAAATCAGCATACAAACCATCAGATTTAGAGAAGAAAATAAAGTTTTCCAGGCACAAGAGCAAATGTGAAATCCGTAAGTACTGACTAGAGAAGCTAGTATTAAAGTCAGAAGAAAAAAAAAATTAAAAAAGGAAAAACCCCCAAACACACAGCAAATAAACCTGTATCTGTAGCAGACCAGCCCACGTTCAGTCAGCAATGAAGCCTTGCTTAAGAATGCACAATAGCCATCACACAGTATTCAACTTTGTACTGTTATTTCAGTATGAAACCAGGACAGAAAGAGCTTAACACACATTTTATATGCAGTTTACTCACAATGGAAGCTCCTGCGTATGGGTGATACAGAAAAAAATTCCTATTGTCCAATTCCATTCAGATGCTTAACTCAAGGGGTGGCATTTATGGTTCCCTGTGCCCTCAGCATTGCACTGCAGCAGGATTAGACAGCTCAGAACTTGGATGTCGGTGGATCCTGTGTTGGCCTCAGACACTGGAGGGAGAGCCTAAGCACCTAACCTCAGACTCCGAGTTCCATTCTGGGGGCAGAAGCCTAAAAATACTGTGATGGGGCAGGCAGGGCTAGACTCCACTGACCAAGTGTAACTCTGAAATGCTCATTATATTGAATTGCCCTCCAAAGGCCATAATCTTACCCATAAAGCAATTAAGAGAAATAACATAGCTGTTTATTATGTTGGCTCATTACTTAAACAGGTCATGTTTTCAGTTTGCCTGTCTTGAAAAAAATCCAAAATAACAGCTGAAACAAAAATTTTGTACAGAAATCTCATATATATGTCTAAGACCAGATATTTCAAAGCACATCTAGTTTTTAGTTTTAATAAATAAAATTATTTTCATATTTTGACATGATTTATCACTCCCAGACTTGACAACAGAAGCATCATATTGTAGTACCATATGGGACTGCTAAAACAATATATGCCAAAGAAAGAAGAGAACATCTACTTAAACCAGGGGAGGGAAAAGGCAGTAGAAAAATAAGTGTAGGCAAAATGAAGGCAAAAAGTATCCCAAAAGATTGGATAAGCCTCTCAGAATAAAACTCGAAACAGCTGTAGTCCTCTATTTTCCATTCAGACCAGGACTAGCTTCCTATGCCATGACTAAGCAGTGTCTCTCTCAAACATTTATGAGCAACCATCCACATCTTACATCAGGCTCAGTAGTGTTGATCAAGCAAGTAACATGCTGGAAGTGGGACAGATCCTCCCTTTGCACCCTGAACTGTTCAGGAGAGCAGGACCCTCCATCCTACGCACCCCTGCACGGGTTCCTCACCCACAAGCATTCTTGTCATCGGTTCCTCACATCTTTCCCTTTCCTTTGGTTATAGGAACAAGTGTCCATGTCTCATCCTCAATATGGCTGCTTTGTTTCCTTGAATATTTCAGAATCCTGCTTTTCCTTAATTGCAGTAGCAAAAAACTAGTCTCTTGACCTTGAAAAATTTTCCATCTCTGCCCTAGGGATGGTTGCAGGGAGGAGAACTTTTTTGCCTTATGGAAACAGCCAGTTCTTCCCACAATTCAGCAGCTGGATGCATATAACAGCACTGTGCCAAAGGCTCCTTAAAGCTCAGTGGCAAGATGTGTATCTTAAATTTTTCTGCCTACTGGCGAGGCGACATGAGGCTGCTCCACCATTTTCCCGTATTCTCAGTTTAAATATTGGGATTTTTTATTTTCTAATGTTTCTGAAAATGTAAACACGAGTGACATCTTAGGAAGACACGTTTCCACTTGTATTGGGCCTGGCTGAGATGGAGTTAATTTTCCCCACAGCAGCCCGCTCAGAGCTGTGCTGTGTATCGGGAGCCAGCAAGGTGTTGGCAACACACCAGTGTTTTGGCTACTACTGAACGGTACCAGCACACATCAAGGCTGTCTCTCTCCACCATTCCCCCTTCACCAGTGGGCTGGGAGTGGGCAAATCTTGGGAAGGGACACAGCCAGGACAGATGACCCCAACTGACCAAAGGGATATTCCATACCGTATGATGTCTGCTCAGCAATGGGAAGCTGAGAGATGGAGGGGGAGAAGGAAAGGGGCTTTTTTTTTAATTTTTTTTT
>VWZZ01000289.1:29318-60660 GCA_013399095.1 Psophia crepitans | reverse complement strand
TTTTTTTTTTTTTTTACAATGTTTGTTTTCCAGAGAAACCACTGCAAAAACTGAAGTCCTGCATCCTGGGAAGTGGCCAGACATTGCCTGCTGATGGGAAGTAGAGAATAAATCTTTTGGTTTTGCTTTGCTTCCACATGCAGCCTTTCGCCCTTGCTACATTAAGCTGCTGTTATCTTGACCTACGAGTTTGAGGTTGTTTTTTTCTGTCTTACTTTTTTCTCCCCTCCCTGTCCTGCTGAGGAGGGGAGCGATAGAGAAGCTTGGTGGGCATCTGGCATCCAGCCAAGGTTAAACCACTACATCACAATTACTTTTAGTGCATGTAATGCAGTCTGATTAACCACCATACATACCAGGAAAAATTATCAGAAAGGGATAAATTATACTACTATAAAATCCACATCAGCTGTTTCAGGAATATCTGCTGTCAAGCGTACATACACACCTTTTGATATCACTTCTATTTCCCATGAGAACAAATGCACTCATATTATACATTCAGGTGATCCAGATTTCCCCTTTATCTTAGAAACAAACCACAAATGTTTAATATCTAAAGAAAAGAGAAGCTTTACTCCAGCAGAAGTGAAAAATTTTAGTTCCTATTTTTCTTCTTTATTGTGAAACCAGAATAGAAAATCACTGTAAACATACAAGAAATGCAGCCTAACTAGCAGAGGTAAGAAAGAAAGAAAAAAAAAGAAAATAAAATAGCTAAGCTTCTCTAGCTAAATGGATGTGTTCAGACTCATTTGTCTAGAAATACACTTGCACTTGTATTTCAGTACTGGCACAAACAATGACAGATACAGCAAATACATGAAAAATGACAATGTCTCTGCCTGGCTTTCTTTTTCTTCTCTTTCCTCCCTATCCCAAAACACCAACAAGCCAGAACAGCAGCAAAGCCTTGCCAATTTGCCAATATTCTTTTGCTTCACTTAATCTCTTTCTAAATTTAGGTGACAAGTTTCAGCTGTACTGAAGGGTAGGCAATTACCAGTTCTGGAGACTAGAACCTCCCAGTTGCGCAGAAGCCAAGTGTAATGAATAACAAGCAGAGATGAGCAGCAGAGGAGTCACATTCAATTGGCCACCTCATGCACCCTCCAACTAGTTCTGTCATGGGGGTCTGCATACAAACTCAGAACACCACACACAAAAGCCCCTCAAACGAATAGCTAATACAACGTATGTAACTACATCTCTGCGGGTGAAAAATCCCATGCATGGAAGAAATATTCAGAATGAAGAGTGAATCGATACTTGGCCAAATACAACCAAAGATGGTTTCAGAATAGTAGTCATCTCCTGCATTCACGTAGGTGAATCTACGAACACCAGCTGTTTCAGTAGCAACATTTTTTTTCAACAGAAACAGAGCACTGACTGCTGGTATTTGATTTCCCCACAAATACACCACAGAGCAAAGATCAAGATTTGTGTCATCTAACACATTTTATCTGGCTTGGGAAGCTTCTTTCAGCACCATGTAAAAGAGGTCATTTGGATAAAGATTAGACATATGTGAAATTATGCACTGCTAGCCAAATTAATCCTTTTCTAGCTTCAATCAAGTTATAAGTTTGGTCAGAAACGACTGTTCTGTGAGCAGAAAACCACATAATGAAAATACTAATGGTGTCACAGAAGAACTGGAATGGACCTAAAAGCAGACACCAAGTCCATCTCTACCTGCCACAAAGGATTAGCTCTGGATTCACAAATACTTCTTAACTCTTCTTTAAATTCCAAATTTCCTAATTTAACGATGGGTAGACTTGCTATATAATAAAATCTCTGCATTACGCTGCAGAGATGTACTGCAATTTGTGGGGTTTTTTTGTTTGGTTGGGTTTTTTTGTTTTTTTTTTTGTTTGTTTGTTTTTTTAATCTGCTGTCAGCACCACCTTATACAAAAGTTAACTGGTCAAATACGTCCTCAAGTTTTGCTCATCCCTGGCACCCAAGCAGAAGTTTGCACCTGCTCTGTCACCTTTTGGTCACGCTGCAACTTGCTCACCTCAGTATCCTTTGGAAAAGTATTACGAGCACTAGTTGTTCCCTCATCTTCCAAGCTTGAAACAGCATCAAAAGTAGCACTAACTTATCTGCTCTGCTTATCCATTTTTCATTCTCAGGTCCCAGACACAAACATGAAGGGCTCAGGCAGAAATACTGTTTTAGTGGCTGATACTGCCTTTGCATAAAGAAGGGGAAAAAACATTTGTAGTAAGGAGTAATACTCTCTGTTCTCCTCACCCTTAAGTAGGTGCCAGGCACAGAAGAATCCAACAGTGGTTTTTTTTTCAATTTGCCTTGTTTGGTCTCATCCCTCCCCAGCCCTTTAAGGACCCAAACTGAACGTTAGATTTCAGACTACTTTGCATTTCAGTATTGGCAACACACGGCTGTCACAGGTTAAGGACATCTTTAGGTTTGCTCCCTATTGCCTTCATGTGTGAAATCAGGGAAATTTTTTCTTGCATGTCCTTTTCTGCATAGTTATCTTCACCCCACAATAAAATGATGATTCATTAGGTTTCTTTCATGTATGTCACAAATGAGAAATCTATTACACAACTAGTGGCTGTAAATAACACACACAAAAAAATAAATGGACTGAAATATGGTGAATGAAAGTTTTAGAAAATGCATCAAGCTGCCTTTTAAGAGGTTCTATTTATTTTGCAACTTAATAAATTAAGGAGATTAAAAGATTAAAACTTAACTTCCTTACCTTTATCTCTGAAGTTATTGATTATAAATGAGGTTTTCATATCAGCGTAAATTAAAGATTTGATTCTACATGATGACTTCTTACAAGCTTTCGGTTTTTTCATAGCAAAGGGAACCTATGGCACTGTCCCAAAAATGAACTGTAAGGAGAGCCTGAGTGATTTGTGCCTGTATTGGAAGACCATTCCCTCTAGACTGGGACAGATAACACCATAGCCAAAAAGACAAACTAAGGTTATGAAAGCCTCTCACAAAAGACATACTATGATCTCAGTTTATAATTCTAACAACAAGCAATTGTTATTTTGAAAACAGGATTGCAAGGCTGGTAAATATTTGATTCTTTTAAAAAAAATATCAAATGTTGTTAAATTGTATTCTGTACACAGTTAAGGTAAAGTTTATAAAAGTGTTTCAGGTTATACATATGAATTGATTTATAAAAATCCTCAATCATGAAGTTCAGTTTCCCCTTTGTTTAACCTAGATAAACACAAAGGAGATACTCAAAGTATCTTACAATTTACTCATTATTTAGGCTACCATCTAGCCATTAATGACTCATATAAAAGTGAACTATCATATGTAACAGGTATTTCAGACATTTGACACATGTAAACACCAGTAAGAATTCCCTTTGGTAAAACTCATTCTCCAAAGTAGCTCCTTTTCCTGACAATTCATATATCCAGTCTTGCCTTTACTTCCTTGAATGAGAGTCTCGTTAATGGGTGCATATACACACACCTCCCCCTAGATCTATATCATTGATATCTCTGAAACTCCAAATCCTCAAGATTCCAAAATTTAAAGTTGAATAAAACACATAAAAAGGAACATCCAACCTTCTTAGTTTGCTGTCGTAGTTTCGGCAGGGATAAAGTTAATTTTCTTTCTAGCAGCTGGTGTAGTGCTGTGGTTTGTATTTAGGATGAGAATAATGTTGATAACACATGGATCTTTTAGTTGTTGCCAAGCAGTCAGGGACTTCTTAGCTGCTCACACTGCCCCGCCAATGAGAAGGGAAGGCTGCCCAAGAACCTCAGAGGGGACACAGCCAAGACTGCTCACTCAAAGAGGCCAAAGGGATATTTCATACCATATGACGTCATGCTCCGTACATAACTGGGGAGTGGGACGGGGGGCATTTCAGCTCGGGAACTACCTGAGCATTGGTTCTGGGTGGTGAGCAATTGTGCTGTGTATCACTTGCTTTGAATATTCTTTATTATCATTATTATTAGTGTCATCATCATCATGATCATCATCATCATCTTCCTTTTCTATCTTTAAACTATCTTTATCGCTACCCACAAGTTTTACTTTTTTTTTTTCCCTTTTCAATTCTTTTCCCCATCCAGGGATGGGAAGGTGGGAAAGCGAACAGCTGTGTGGTTAAACCACAACACCTAAATAAAAAATTTAAGTTGAATCTTGTGAAAAACGAGGGGCTAAAATTGCCTTAAAAATGGGCTAGAAGGTACGTGTATTTCTAACGTAAAGATGTGCAGATTCAACATGAGAATAAAATCTCGGGAGAACTATGTAACTACAGAAGCAGGGAGAATATCTTTATAATCAATCCCCTGGGCATTTTAAATGGAGAATTGGCTTCATAGACGGGAGATGCAGATGAGAAAGGCATGTGCCCTGTAAATGCCTTAACAATTTAAGTTTGCAAAGAAGTTCATCTTACAGGTGAAGCAAAGGTGCATGTGTTCTATCAGGTTTATGAAAAGCTTATACATGCTGGCTTGTAAAAATGCTTATGACAATTGTGGTATAAACACTTTTACAAGTCAGCACATTTTAGCTTTTCACTCTTTTCAGACACATCAAACCTGTCATGTAGGTAGACACAAATGTTTGAATTTAGAAGCTCTCCTTTCTAAAAATTTGGGAAAAAAAAGGTGAAAAATAGACACTTGCTAGAGCCATCGTCTACATTATGTCAAAGCCTGACTATTAATCATGACATTGGCTAGGGATCTTTTTCAAAAATATTTTTGAAAACAAATCTATTTAGTTAAAGACCACTGTTTACATTTCTGGTTTTACATTTTAAGGAATATAAGAGAGTTTTCAGGAAATCCAGCTTTCATCTTGGCCAATGCTTTTATGGATTATTCTACTATTACTTGAGATGAGCAAGAATAAAGCAAAACTCATAAAATAAAACCATGCAGAGTCAGGCCTTCTGTCTGTGCGCGGTATAAAATATTTGTCCTTCTACAGCCACAGCCCAATGAGTGCCTCTTTCCTAATCCACTGTGGATGCATTGTTCCAACAGTCAGCTTTGAACAATTTGATTCTTAGGCTTCTCCAGCAAGAGCTTAAAAGGCTTTCGCTAGTTTTAGTCTTCTTTATTCTACTACACAAAGAAAATTGCTGAGACACATCAAATACTGGTTTGCTACAGACACTATCATATGAAACTTGCTTACTCAAACAACAGGCTTTTCCTATAAAGTACAGAGCACAGAACCAGGACATGTGGGATGACAAGTCTGATGCACACACAATGGGCAACGATGTCTCACTGCATAGTCCTCGCTCACGTTTAGATACACATCCTGTCTGATGCAAGCTGGTAGCACTCTAACCCTCACTTTTACAAGGGATTAACTTTCTCTAAACTGATGGAAACACTACCCTTTTAATACATGAATCTCTGCTCTGCGTTTCTTCTGGGAGAACTCGCATTTCAAATGGCCCTCTGGTTTTGTGGGGTTTTTGGTTTGTTTTTTTTTCCAAGAAAGGCTATCTTGTGTTTTAAAACTATTTTCCAGGTATGCACTTGCAGAAAACAGGGCATACACATATTTTGGCCCAGAGTAATTTTTACAAAATTTTTTTTATTCCTTTTTAGAGAGTTTCTGATAATATTGCTATGTCTGATAATATTCCAAAATAATACTTTATATCTTATACCAAAATGTCTTTTTAAAAATATATGAAAATTTCTAAACAAAAGATTTGCAAAGATGCTTTTGTTATAACTAAATAAATCTTCCTGTTCCAGTTTGTTACATGCAACATGAAGCCTTTTATTTTCATAATAGCAGAGTGTGGACAAACTAATGACACATTCCAACAGACAATTAAGTACGACAGATGAGGAAATTTGTTTATACAAAAATAACTGAAGTGCATCAATAGTCAAAATTAAGTTTAGGCATTCTCTTTATTTTCCAGATAGAGATGTACTATATGAAAGATTAAACTGGTGAATCAAATTAAAAAAAAAAAATAAATCAAAGCATCAATGTAAAGCAAATAAACAATTATAAAAGTCTATTTGAAAACTGTAGAAAAGGAGGATGTAAATTGCAAACTGCAGCAATCATCCTTGCTTCTATGCTGGAATTACCTACTGTGCATGAGGAAGAGTCAGCAAATTTCCTCCTCCTTCAGACACACAATAGCAAAGATAGAGCTTCAGCAATTTTCTAAAACAATTAAACAACAGGTGTATAGATTGTCTTTTTTCTAGCCCTTTCGTATTTTAATGAGCTACCCTGAAAGCTTCTTACAGCGAGCACTTCACTGTGCACCTTTTCTTCCAGATGCAAAACCAGTTTATTAGCTTGTGAAATATCTGCATGCTCTGCAGAGGGACCTGGACAGGTTGGATCGCTGGGCAGAGGCCAACGGGATGAGGTTTAATGTGGCAAAGTGCCGGGTCCTGCACTTTGGCCACAACAACCCCAGGCAGCGCTACAGGCTGGGGGCGGGGTGGCTGGAAAGCTGTGTAGAGGAAAAGGACCTGGGGGTGTTGGTTGATGCTCGCCTGGACATGAGCCGGCAGTGTGCCCAGGTGGCCAAGAAGGCCAACGGCATCCTGGCCTGTATCAGGAATAGTGTGGCCAGCAGGAGCAGGGAGGTGATCGTCCCCCTGTACTCAGCCCTGGTGAGGCCGCACCTCGAGTACTGTGTCCAGTTTTGGGCCCCTCACCACAGGAAAGATATCGAAGCTCTGGAGCGTGTCCAGAGAAGGGCAACGAAACTGGTGAAGGGGCTGGAGCACAGGTCTTGTGAGGAGCGGCTGAAGGAACTGGGCTTGTTTAGTCTGGAGAAGAGGAGGCTCAGGGCAGACCTTATTGCCCTCTACAACTACCTGAAAGGGAGTTGTGGTGAGCTGGGGGTTGGCCTCTTCTCGCAGATAACTAGTGACAGGACAAGGGGAAATGGCTGCAAGTTGCGCCAGGGAAGGTTCAGGTTGGAGATGAGGAGAAAATTCTTCTCTGAAAGGGTGGTCGGGCATTGGAACAGGTTGCCCAGGGAGGTGGTGGAGTCACCGTCCCTGGGGGTGTTTAAGGAAAGGTTAGATATGGTACTTAGGGACATGGTTTAGTGGGTAATAGGTGGTGGGGGGATGGTTGGACTAGATGATCCTTGAGGTCACTTCCAACCTTAATGATTCTATTCTATTCTATTCTTTTACAAAGGCTGATTTGTGCAAAGAAATCAAAGTGAGCAACATAAATAGAAGAATTACACAGGGTTTTTACATTATTATCACGACAACAATTGTGTGAAGAAAAACATGCTAAAAGTTCTGTCTGTAAATAAAGCATCAAAGTGTTCAGTCCTTTGGCAAACAAATGTCAACTAGCACATACAGTATTAACCAATTAAGCACAGCATGCTTTATTTCTCTGGTGAAATTCCATCATTCTGTTTTGCAAGGATTTTGTATAACTTACTTGGCTTCTCCTTTTGTTCCTACCTCCCTCAATCATAATAGAGTTTTGGGTTTGAAAGATCTGAAGCTTCAGAATACTGTAATTTTTAATCACTAAATCAGTAAACTTTATATCCTCTGATTCTATTCAAAATATTTCTGTCACTACATGTGAACGAGAGAAACTTCACACGCACTAAAGTTTCAGAAATCAAAGTTTACGTCAATTATACCTGAGGTCATCCTATACAGTGCGTTGGGATGACTAGGGTCACAGTTAAGACTGTTGGTCCAACAAAGTTTATCTGAAAGGTCTGTAAATCTCAGTGAATCATTTGGTAAATACACTCTTCACTATTCCTGGGTTTCAGGTTGGTAGCTGGTAATTTTGAATTCCAAGTTTCCACAGAAATGGTTACTGCCCCTTTCATTACTAAAGCTTTCATACTTCCCAGTGTGAGACAGAGACTCTCTTCACGTCTTAACATTTCTCAACAAAGGCTGAGCAAAGTGCTGGATCTTTATGGCTGAAGACTTGTAAGAAGAGTTCAGACAAGTAATCACCAGTAAGGGCAGCAGCACTGACCACTGTTCCTGCCCTGGGGTACCTGGAGGGTCTAAATGGCCTCTTGAGAGCTCTCCCAAACCTACTTTTATGACTACAAGATCACTGACTACCTTCACGCTTTCATACCAGATTACAAGATGACCTGAATGTGTTCTGTAATGATTTCGGCAGTCCTAAACAACGCACCTTACAACCTGCCTTACTTGCATCAAAACAAAGGCTTTAGCGACGTCACAGCTGGTCTGGAGCTGCCATAACCGGGACATCCAAGGAAGCACATCTTTTGCTAAGGGCTGTCTTAGAGCACTCGAACAGAACAAAAGGGAAGTAGAGGGGAAAAAGAGGAAGAGAAGATCTGTGAAGGACAAATATGAAGAAGTCATAACGGTAGGCTTGAAAATAAGGAAAAAAAACCCCAAGACAAATACTTGAAGTAGGGGTGGTAAAGATATGCTGATGAAAGAAAAAAAAAAACCAACATATTTTGGTTTTGATTTAGAAATACAATCTCCCTAAAGGGTCATGGGAAAAGGTTTGAAGATACAGAGGCAAAACAGTGGTGCTACAGCACTGAAGACAGAATAAGAAACTTTGCCAAAAGTCAACTTGAAAAGACTGTCTGTTTAAAGGTTTCTGCAAGACCAAAACCTAGTAACCTAGTATAACATCAACAGTATGATTTCTGTCCTTATCTAACACTTTTTGCTGATGGGGGTGAGAGTGTGTTTGTTCAAGACAGCACAATTATAAACCTCTGTAATCTACAGATTTCTCCCTCATTTCCATCTCCATATGAGAAAAAAAATCTTCTTTACTGTGAGGGTGATAGAGCACTGGCACAGGCTGCACAGAGAGGTTGTGGAGACTCCTTCTCTGGAGATACTCAAAACCCATCTGGATGCAACCCTGTGCAGTGTGCTCTAGGTAATCCTGCTCTAACAGAAGGTTTGAACTAGATCTTCAGAGGTTGCTTCCAAGCCCTACGTATGTGTGAATCTGTGTGAATTAGTGAATTCAGCCTACTGATACTAATCCTAACAGAGGAAAGCTGTGAACTCCAATCTATGAAACAGCAGAATAAACTACAACAGCACCATCAGAGACCTCTGAGTGCAGTCTCTCAACAAGAATCTTCAAGACTTAACCCAAATTATTTGCCATGATATTGAGTATGTCACATGAGGTGAAAGTAGACAGTTTGATTCTGGATATTAAACGTGATGTGGTGCATCACAGCCTTAAGCACTAGCAGCAGAATCAAACACTTATCAATACTGCAATTTTGGTTAATTACAAGCCAACTTCAGATCTTGTTTCTAGTAGTCTGGGAAGATAAGGAAGTCTGCAAGCCTAATTAAAGCATACAAAAGATGGTCTACAAATCACAAGGACAGCTCTACCTGAATGCATTTTGCTTTTCCATATTCAACTGTATGGTACTACACTTCAGGAAATAATAGCCACGGTACTGAATCTAGTTAATTTTAAATTGCATAAGCGAAAACACGATGAAAACCCAGGCATTTCTATTTCATCATGATTTTCTATTTCCACACCTTAGCAAGTTAGCCAACTTAATTAAATTTACTAAAACAACTTTTTGAGCCAAGAACACAAGAATGATAAAGGTTAGAAATGACGCCAAGGTTAAAACTAATGAAAGAGAATACCAACATAACCTAAGCAAGGAACACCACTCAGAAGACTGAGGGAAGATCAGAATGCTGGTTTATGGAAGTCAGATGATGTTCAGGGTAAAATACATGGATCAGGGATTTTCACCTTTCTATGAAGCCTAACTGCCTCTAAGAGGCTTTGTTGCACCATCCAAGATCTAACAAAGTTTAAACAACAAATAGCTGCCTAATATACAAAATGAGATTGTGGTACCTGTGTTCACACTGTATTTCTTCCTTGAAAATTTATCATAATTTAACTTTAGCAAGTATGAATGGATTTTTTTATTTATCATTATTTAAAAAAAAATCTTTTCTCTATAATAACAATACATTCTGAATACAGAAACTCCACAATAAGAAGTTGGAATATTTTTCTAAGAGAACATTATCCTTCTTCCCAGCTTTCTTTTTTTTTTTTTATAGCTCCACTCAAACAAAACCACAGCAGAGAGTAAGGCAACATCAGGTCTGTATGGCCTGGGACAAAGGCTAATCTGGAATTAAAATGGATAATATGACTTATATAATATGAGGCCACAAAGAGGAAAAAAACAGATGCATACTTATCTATAGTTATGAAGCTTATGAATATCTCGATTATCTGCTTTAAAACATCTGCTTACCTACATCATGGAAAGGAACTAAGAAAACAAACGTAAAACGTACCTGTATTAGAGAGAGATCCTCAAGCTGCAACCTGAAGAGGTAGTTTCTGGGATTAAAAAAAAAAAAAAGTAGATAAAAATGGTTACTAATGTTTAAGTAAAAAACATGTTACTAGTGTTTAAATGAAAACATAAGTGATGCATATAAAAGACAAAAATACTGACTGATAATCAGGACTCTCAATTCTTTCAGGGAACATATTAACATACAGTCCTTTGGGCTAAGGACTAAGGCAATTCCTAAAACAGATTTTCAGCTTTAAGGGCTGGGTGCATATGAATAAAGTAGATATTTATACTGCATACACATACATCTGCGTCATTGCTTCAGTCTTACTTTAGAATCAATGGGAAGAAATACTCAATGCTTCGGCAAATCCATGTGACCAGTGTCAGAAGTGTAAAGGAGAGTAAGAGGACAGGCAGATTAAAGCTGCCCGTTTCTCTCCACAATGATGGAAACCTTAGGCAATTAGCTCAGGCACAGATATGTAAAGTTTGAAGCACAGGATCCCATTATAACGAAGCGCCTGTAGAAGCCACAAAGTTTTCACAATTGTGATTGAAGTCCTGTCATACCCAGTCTAATTTCTTTGAAATCCGAGGATCTTTTTCCACGTACAGCAGGAGCCACACACAAACCAAGTACATTTTTCAAAAGCCTATGCTTTCATTGCAAAGGAATTTCTCACTCCACTTTTTTTCTACAGCGGCATCACTGCACCTGCAGAATTTGGGAGGAGTTCAGGCAAATCATGAACAAGACATGGCGCAATGGCACTGCTTGAAACCTGGGGAAATGATGGGTTAGGATACTCAGAACAGTGATCGTGCCCCACCAACCAGAAACTTCCTTCAGCACATATTGGTGCAGTATATGTGCACTATCACAACCCATCCCAGTTTACTGTGTCTAGCTAGTTAAAGCAGCTGTCTTGTTACACCTCTTCTGATAAACCAGCTCTGTTGGTAGTGGTCATGGTATAAGTCCATGACCCTCATGAAAATACCACATCATCTTCAAAACGATTTCAGCACATCCTTCTCTGGTGCAGATTCTCTTTCATGCTAGGTCTGCAACAGGGCTCTTCCATGCTCCATGCCCATACTCCTCCTGTCCAATTTTTCTTATCTTTCTTTCTCACACCCTTTTTTCTTCTTTTCACTATGTCTTTTTTTTTTTTTACTACATTTTCACATATATAATATTCTTCAGTCCTCTTCTGCCCAATTTTGACCTTATTTAAAGTCATTCTGTTTTTCCAATGGTACAACGGAGCGATTAGGTTTCAGAAATAAAATTAAAAAGGAAGACACTTTTGAAAGATTAATATAAATTACTTCAATCTTAGTTTATTCGTAACAAATCTGTAACATAAATTTCTTAGATTTCAACAAATTCACTTAAAGTAACAAAAAATAGATAAAAAGAGATGAGTAAATGTAAACTTTAAAATTAAATATTGCAATATTCACAAATTATCTGCAATATTACATCCATGCAACTAGCATAAGTATAATCCAAATTAAAATGAGGACACATTATTTGAGGTAATAATTCTGATTCTTTCTAAAGAGGTATGAGGTA
Source organism: Psophia crepitans (assembly GCA_013399095.1). Classification (NCBI taxonomy): domain Eukaryota; kingdom Metazoa; phylum Chordata; class Aves; order Gruiformes; family Psophiidae; genus Psophia; species Psophia crepitans. The sequence continues at coordinate 48,733 of VWZZ01000289.1, read as the reverse complement.
TTGCTAATGGGCATGGATGGTCAGGACCTGTAGTTTACATCTCAATTTTTTTAAATGGGCTGGGAGATGTAGAGGTGCAAGGGGAGGAACAAAACCAAACTATATCTAAAAATTGAAAAATATTCTCTTTCAAAGCATGTATCTAAGAAACACAACCACTATCATGGCCAGCTTTATTTATAGACTCTGAGGTGCAGCTTTGTGCATTTATTTATTGACTCTGGTACATATATGGCCTACTTAAATTGTGGATGTATAGGAATCAAGTCACTGGTCTTTCCTAGGAAAGTCTTTCCTCCTATAGGGAGCTACTCAAAACACAAGAGGCAGGCTATTAAGAGCAAGAATTCATGAGAAAGTAAAATAAAGAGAGAATATTTGTTAATAGTACAGATAAATCACCATAAAGAAATAACTAAAATACTTGGGCTTGAGTCATAAAGAGACCTGACGTGGGCAAACAAAGAAAACAGTACACTGCAGGACGATGTCTGCACAAGGCTTCATTCATAAGCTAAGTGCAAGCTGACCTCAAAGTCTTTCACTGAAATGTCAGGAAGCGATGCAGGTAGGCTTTCTAACCCATCTACATGTCTCTGTAAGGACAAAAAACTACTTCCATACCTGCAAAATGTCTTGCTCAGAAATATTCAACAGGAAACAGGAATAGTTAAGTCTGCTCCTCATCTCACTGCATATAAGCTTCCATCAGCCATCACTGATTGTTCTTCTTTCACTCGAGATATCAAAGCTAAAGAAACCTTTAACTTCACTGCTGTTGCAAATCTTTTTTCCACTGACAGGAGCAGAACAACTTTTTTCTTCCAGAGAAATTGAACTACATCCTTAGCAAGCAGCAACTGTTTTCTTAACTCAGACTCACAGGAGTGGCATAACTTGTTCTACAAATAAATGCAGTCTCTGTTGCAGAATACATTCACGGACTGATCTCACAGTTTTAGGTTTTGGGTCAATATTTAGCACAGTATCATGTCAATCTCTATGCATACTTCATCTTGAGACGCATACTGAAGATTTAATCACACATACGGCATTTTAAAACAGATTATCAAATTATTGATGTCTTTTTATGGTCTTTCATCCTGACATAATTTCAGCCTGTTACATAGTAACCTATTGTCCCTAATTGCAAAAATTCTATATTAATGAATATCTAAATACAGTGTCATCCTGAAGAAAAACAGAGGCTGAAAGCTTTGTGAGGTTTTTTCCCTAAAAAATGAGGTTAGTATCCTATGCAGTAGAGCACAACACTTCTACTCATATCAAGTGTGGAATTAGAAATATTGACCCTGTAAGTGTTAGGGAGACTAAAACGTCTATATTAGTGTGAATGAGCCAAGGGCCAGAGCTAATTAGTGTACATTTTTCAACTTCTTGTGGCTGTCGATAACCCATTAAAATACTATATTCAGCTTCATAAAGCCAGCAGAAAGAAAACGGAATAAGAAGAAAAGCAATGTGCCAGACATTGTAAAAGCATTACACTTCAGCAACACAGAGGCAAACTGGGCAAACGGGCAGCACAGAGCAACTGTGACTACATAAATAACGCTAGAACACAGTTGCAAACTAGCACTAGGTGAGCAATCAGAGCTATTCCGACTTAAATGTGCCCGCTTCAGTAAAACTTGCAGGACTACATTTAATTCTAGAAACACAATAGTTTAACATTCTGAGGTATGAATCTCTAACATGCAAGGACTCATTCAAGGACTCACACATATGAGAAAAGTCTAAAAAAAAGAATAAATATGTGTGACTAAAAAAAACCACACTGCAAATGTGACATTAATAAATCTGGCAGTCCAAAGAAAACGTCAAGGCCAATTTTCGTGACATGCGCAGAGCCATTATGCTGCTCATGAGACAGGTGACAACACTATTTTCAGTATGTTATTGAGATTATGCTCTGGAATGCCATTTTTCAACCTCTGTTTAGCTTTATTCTGGTGCATTTATGCTCTGAAGGCATCAAAGGATGTGAAATAAAAATGACCAAGCATGTTTCTGAAGCATAGGTACAGACCTCTTAGCAAGTAGGCCTGTCTCTTGTCCAAATATGTTGGTAATAAAAGCAAGACACATAAAACTTCACATGCTGGAATTAAACTGATTTGACACTGGTGGTAATAGGTAAATTTGTTTCCATATGGTGCTTAATGAGTGAGGAAAGCAAATATGTTACATAAATCTGCAAACAGAAGGACACTGTAATGAGAAGGAAACACAACTAAGATATAGCAGCATCCTGTACTGCTTCAGACAGCCAGCAGGCAATAAGCATTTTGCTTTACGTTCTCAGCACTGAACAACATTTCTAGCTGCACTATGATAACTGAAACCTGTTCACCAAGAGCTTACTCAAAACCAATGGCAACAACTTCCACTGATAGCAGTGGGAATTGAATGAAGCACCACAAAAAACATGCTCCAGTCACCTCCTTGATGGCAACGTACTTCAATCTATTGCAGTGAATGCATGTCAGTATGACTACAGACAAAAGTATAGAACTAATCTTCTGTATGTTTCTAAACAAATCTATGTCAAAAATCAATTGAAAATCCATAAAGATTCAAAAGTATAGCATGCTAGCAATGGTTGTTAAATCCAGCACTTTATGCCTCTCTTTGCAAAACGGTAAGCTATAAAATGTGAACACAACAAGAATGTGTTTAATGCTGTTGCATTAAACACAGATCTGAATTAGAAGAACATTTAGGTGGCACACACAGCTTAGGTGTTGTGGTTTCAGCTGAGAGAGAGTTAATTTTCTTCACAGCAGCCAGTGTGGGGCTGTGTTTGGGTCTGTGCTGGAAGCAGCGTTGATAGTGCAGAGATGGTTTTGCTGTTGCTGAGCGATGCTCACACAGAGCCAAGGCCTTTGCTGCTTCTCGCACCGCCCCGCCGGCGGGATGGCTGGGGGTGTGCGGGGAGTTGGGAGGGGATAGGGAGGGGTTAGACAGGGCAGCTGACCCCAACTGACCAAAGGGACATTCCATACCATATGGCGTCATGCTCGGTTTATAAGGGACTTGGGGGAAGAGGAAGGGGGGGCAGCAACATTCGGAGTGATGGTGTTTGTCTTCCCAAGTCACCATTACGCGTGAGGGAGCCCTGCTGCCCTGGGGATGGCTGAACCCCTGCCTGCCGTGGGCAGTGGGGAATGAATTCCTTGGTTTGCTTTGCTTGTGCACGCGGCTTTTGCTTCACTTATTGAGCTCTTGTACCTGAACCCACGAGTTTTCTCACTTTCACTCTTCTGATTCTCTCCCCCTTTCCCATGAGGGGGACTGAGCGAGTGTCTGCGTGGTGCCCAGGTGCTGGCTGGGGTGAAACCATGACATTAGAAAAATGTACTATAGATTAAATTTTCAAAAAACGTATAAGATAGAAAAAAAAAAATGCCCCCCCCAAAAAAACACCCCAAACCCCATATGCATCTGCAATTGAAAGCTTGAATCAGTAAATAGGGGTTGCAGCAAACTACGAAACAAAAGGCATGACCAGGCACGCTGCGAAATCTCCTGCAAATAAACCAGTAAAAATTCCTTCCTGTGCACTTCTTTCAAGAAACTATTTCACATGAAAGAGGAAAATTTTCTTAAATTTAGTGGAAGGAAAAAATATTAAGACTGAAAATGAAAAGTATAAGCTCTGTAAGAATCAACTATTAAGCAAAAAGTCACGATCCCACAATCAAGACTGGAAAGTTCTGGGGAAAAGCTAATTCTAGTTCTGCAGTGTAGTAAAATCAGTAATTGGAAATAAAACAAAAAATAAAATGAAATAAGAATAGGAGGAAAGGAGATAATCAATATAAATAAAAAATTATGATGTAGAAAATTCATTTGGTTACATTAAGAAACAATAGGAAAAATATGTGAAAAAGCTAAGGATGATACATTGGAAAGAAAAGAAACCTAATTAAAGTGGTCTAGTTGAACTATTATATGAGAACGGTCAAATTACAATAATGAAAAACTGAATGGTCAAGTAATTTTTTGTCTGCATTTTGCAGGAAATAGAAGTGTCAGCAAATGAGAAAAACAAAACAAGTAGCTTACTGATAAACATTAAAGATGTGAAAACAGCATATACACAGAAATAAATACTGTCACACTAGCGGGTTATGCTAATTCAACCTAAAAATTATGGTGAAGCGTTTTTTCGTCTTCTTATTGCCCTTTTTTAGTATTTTCCAAAATTACAGGCATTCTTGAGGAATTAAAGACTAACCATGTTTTATTAACATTCAAAAAAGCAAAAAGGAAGACTCAGGTGGTCATAGGCTAACCAGTGAGACACTGAGCTTGGCAAACAGAATACAAAAAACACTACTGGAGTCAGTTAGGAAAGAATCCCATTATAAATTAAATTAATCCACACAAAAGTCTTGTAAAATCTGATTCCCTTCTCTCACGGTTGCTCCTAAGGATTACCTTACTACATTCACTTCCCTGTGGCCCCACATACAGCCTCAGCAGTACCTAGAGATCCTAGAACATAGCACTCCTGCACAGATGTCCAACAACAGCCAGGCATCAGTTCTGCGTAGTTCTTGCCATGGGCTTCTCCAGGCAAAGCAGAAAGGCTCTTAGTGGCCTGACTTTGCAGCTCTGGAACTCACTCTCCCCCAGTCCCATCATGCCTTGTTATCTCTAACAAGCATTACCACCTCCTCTCCCACACAGCACCCAAGTTCCCCAGCTGGAGATGGCCTCAGAACGTTTGTCACCTGTGCACCTCCGATGCACACAGATGAAGGCTTTTCTGAACATTATGCTTTAGTCCAGATAAGTTTGTGAGCTTACTCAGCTATTTAATAAGTTGTTGTTGGGCTCAGCTCTATTCTGAAATATCACCTCTGCCAAAACATTAACCCTGTATTTCATAACTGCAGCTGACCAAATCTTCAATACTTTTTAATATTGCAATGAATATCTCAAAGTACATGCCCACAGATTTTACATTTTGGCAGATATGGCATACACTGTATGGCACCCACCCACATAAACAGTCATGCAAATCCTATGTGATCTTGTTACCATTTCATTGTTCAACATATCAGTCTTCTATTTCTTTTCAAGATAAATTTGAAATTAAAGTTACATGCTGTTGTAATGTCTCCTCAAAAAAACCACAGTGATGGGAACTGCCTTAAACAAGCAGAAATTTTAGACAGTTCACACCTTTTGTGGCCTCCTTTCCTGCAGTAATCAACTTTGGCACACAAAGTTTGCTTGAGCTGTTTTTTTGTTCTTACAAGAGGGGGGCCAAGGGGAGAAGGTAAAGAGTCTAAGGTAGCCAAAGTTTAGACTATTTTAAATTTTATTGTTATATTACGAAAAGAAACTGCAACAACAAAATCATAAAAAACTACATAAGTGATCACATTAATGCTAAAGGTACTTAAAGGAAGGAGATACTAAACACAATGGCCCACATTTTCTAAGTCAGCCTTGAGCTTCCCTCCTGTGATCATGCTGTCGTCCTTTGGTAGAGCCATTAGTTTCCAACAGAGCCCTTCCCTGCAGCAGAAGCTCTCTGCACATGGGAAGTGCAGAAGTAGGATGCATACCAAGGTAAGCACACGATGTCAACACATCTCTATATAAAGCACAACCGTGCTCCCATCAAATTTTGAGAGGTGAAGGTCACATACACAGTATGCATCATTGCAATCTTAAATTTTCTGACTGAACTCTTGGAACGAGGACTGAGATCCATGTGCCTACCTAGCATCTGAGCAGCCCTTTCGTAAGATGACTGCAGCTACTCAAGTGCATCCACAAGGTCGCTGCAATAACTCATGCAAGGCACCAATGTTCCAGAAGCAGAGGAGAGTCCTTCACAGACCTGAATGCTGCTTCAAGTGGCACCTCTCTAGGACTTCTTCTGCATCATGATTATCAGACTCTGGTCAGCTGGTAGCTTCCTTTCCTGCACTTCAGTGCCATAAAGGCACACACAAGTACACAAGCTCAGCAAGGACCAAACTTCTGGCAATGTAGGGCAGAAACCATGTTTGCACTAACATTTGTCACAGAAGAAAGGAGCGGCTAACTGACAGGAAAACAAAATCTAACCAGGAAACAAGAGAAGGCCCAAGTTGCCATATTCTGCAGCAGGACATGTACTACTGCTAGTACAGATCAAGTGTGTCATGACTTCCAATTAAAGACAGGTACCTTCAGAATGCCAGTCATCTGATGTAATTTCTAAAGATGGCTTACACTGAAATATCAGTGTTCTTTGCCAAGGAAGTTTCAGTTACCCCTGCCATTTCTCTTTTCATCTTACCTCGAGCCAACTCCAGGGCTCCTCTGATAATGCATTATGTTAGTTCCACAAATAAAATGGCAAGACATTAAATCAGCACAAGAAAATGAGTAATTTTTGTGGGGTTAGTGAATTGACTCGTGTTACTCTGCAACCAGACTGTTACCAGAGTTGGTGCAAAGGAGAAAATTGCATCATAGAACAAGGCATGAGCAGGAGAAGTACAAAGCAATAGCTTTCAAAAATATTTAGGAACCCATTAGCAAGGTAGGAAGGAGAAGCAGTAGGGGGACCTTCCTCTTTCCGCAGCAGTAGGATGGTAATTTCTCTTAGATTTAACATTAACCATATCTTAGATTAGATCAGATCAGTCAGTGGAAGGACAGACATTGATTACTCTAAACCAAGCGTTAAATGAGCAATAAAACCCAGATGGATGTTCAAAGAATATAGCACTAATTCCTGGTGCCTGTATATTCTCCCAACATGTAGCGCTCAGAGCATCTCATTAACAAGAAGCTCTCAGATTCTCCTGCTGGGAACAGACAACAGCAAGAACCAAACTTATACAGTTATTTATTCCTTTATTAGAGATTCTTAAACCACTGTTAATGAATCCTTTAATTTGCCTTTCTGTTATTATGGCAAGTAGTGGTAATGGTTCAAATTAACGTTCCCAAACACACAACTAATTAAGTGAAAAGGCATACTGTTACAGTCCTTCAACAGCGAGATAAGGAGTGACTGAGGCAATAAGCCACCTCAAAGCAAGTTATAATCCTCAAAGCAAGTTTAATTAACTTGCAGGAGAACATACAGGAGAAAGCCACCATCATTAGGATGCTCTGTGTAAAAAATAACATAAGATACATCTAAATATATATTATCCAATTAAAAACAGTTGAATAGCTTTGAGACTCATTTCTGATAAGTAACCATATAATTTTGAAGTATAGCTGAACTAGCCCAAGTTGAATTTTAAAAAATAAATTACCACATCTTAAGAACAAACTCCATCTAGACTCCTATCAGCTCATAATTTCAAGTATAAGAGGCTTGGGAAGAGGAATATTACTTCACTTTTCCCTTAAACAAACAAGTTTCTTCTGACATAATTCTTCTTGCATGGTCTGAATAAAACCATTAAGAAAAAGAAAATCATTTAAAAGTCACCAAAAAAAAAAAGAGAAAAAAAGAATGGATTAAAAGAAAAATGTAACCAATTGTTTTGAACCTCAACATTTTTGCCCTAACCTACTGGGTTTGAGGCATGCTTTCTTTTGACTCTCATTTTAGTAAAATGGCTGGAACACTTTTAACAACTTTTGAATTATAAAAACTAGAGCTGACAAGTGCTTAGTGCTTTGTCAGGGAATGACAAGAAAAAAAAAAGGCAATGCACAATTTGCCAGGGCAATTCAGACACCACTATATCCTTCCCCTGAGCTGGTCTTTTCCCCTCTCAATTGACCTTTCCAAGAGAGAAACAAAAAAACAAACAAAAAAAAATAGAAAAAAATAGAATAAAATGCTGCAAGACAGCACTTCCACATAGGAAAAGAAGTCAGGGTTGTTCCTGGGGAAATCCATGAATCTCCATGCTTACTGGCATTTCAAACTACAGAAATCATTATCATATTTGATTAGATGATAAGCCAGTCCACTAAATAACACACAGAGAAATATTCATCTGAATATTTTATCAGGACTTATCAGAATAAGATAAACAAGCAGTGTCTCATTTCCCTGAGCTTAGTGAGCTAATGCCCTGAGAGTAATCCTTCGCCGATGCCACTTAATTATAAAAGTAAATTCCGCCCTGCCATATGTTCTTTTTTTTTTTTAAGAAAACAAATGAATTCCCTAGAAGGTTTCAAATTGCACGATAACTCATTTATTTTTATCTGCTAGGTCATATGTGATGTCAAGAACAATGCCTGGGGCAATTTTTAAAGATACAGTTTCATGGGAACGTAGCTGCGCTGCCCTGTGTCAAAAGGCAATAGTCTTCCTACTGTACTAACAACTCTTTTATATCCATACTGAATTTTCTCATTCACTGACAGTGTTTCTCATTAATCTACTTTCTTTCCATTTTACATAATTATATAATCTCATACAATTTAGCACATACCTATTGAGCAAAAAAGTTCCTTTTACATTAAATCTAGATCCAATTGACATAACACTGAAAAATCTGTCACATTCTTCAAATGCAAATTTTAAAACCCAGCAACCATAATAAAAATCATTCTTCTTCCCTTAATTCAGCTCCATAAATTGAACCGTAATCTTCACTTGTCTTCACTGTGCACTTTAGGCTGTTTGATCAAAGTCGGGTAAGATAAATTTCTCCCTCTGCCTTTTCCTCTGTCTGTCCCCAACCCCTTCCACCCCACTCCTTCATTTCTCAAAGCTAAATTAATTTTTCCACACGGACAATTTGTGCCAAAACATCCCAGGCAAGCAGGGCAACTGTAGGTTGTTACTGAGACCCAGGCTAAGTCATCAGTCATCTCAGAAGATACTCCTCTGCCTCTGAAGCCCTCGCCAATGGTACACGTGTATCTCCTTTGGCACAGCAGACTGACAGAAGACCAAATGACACGGTTTTAAAACAAAAGTATTACAACATTTATGCTTCAGATACAATATATGTTATTAGGCAGAACTCTCACACTGGAGGGCGTTAATGATTGTCAAGTGACTGATACGAAGACAAGTGCAAGCCTCATTAAGCTTGAAAGTTGTGGTAGTTCCTTTTACAGTTAAAACAGGAGCTATAATTGAACCTGAATAGCAATATTCAGAAAGTAAAGCAGTCTCTACTAAAAGACATCAGACTTCATGGTAGGAAATGTGTATGAGTGTCACCTCAGAAATAAAGACACTCCCCACTGTTGATGTATAGGATTTGTGAGGAACTTGAAGGGTGAACAACTAATGGACTGCAGTTGCTTGTTTCTGTTGTGTTCAGAGAAACATGACGGTGCGCTCTCTAGAAATAAGCCAGGCTGAGTCAAAACCAAACTTCATTGGGATCAGCAGCCTCTCTCCTTAATGGGGGTGATGGGAGAGGGAAAGGGAGGAGGGGATGTGGCTCCAAATCTTAGGCAACTCCTCAGGGGAAACACAAATGCAACGGTGGATTGGATGACTGAAGTGAAGCTATGTGCCAGTATTGGAGTAGGAACATTCACAGATCACTGCAGATAGTGCGTGGAAACTGAAATAGGGGTAGGGGACTCTGAATTAATCAACTCAAGACCTATGGGAGAACTGGACATTTTGCAGAACAAAATAAGATGTCACCCAGAGACTTCTCACAAAGACTAGAAGACAACCTGTGGAGGTAGGGGGATGGGGGGGCAGGGAGCAGATAAAACTGTGAAAAATCTGTTTTTTCACAGCAACTATGGAATGCCCAGAGACATCAGAAGACCACCTGTATTTCCCAAATCGGACAAGCAAGATTAATCTTAGCAATATAGGAACAGTAATTACCTTCCTGGTCATTGTCTGCTATGACAAATACTATTGAATAATGTCCCTTTCGTATATTCAGAGATCTCCAACTCAAAAGTATATCTGTTCTTGTTTTGTTCATGCTGGTAAAACGTGACAAAACTCATTGTTCCTTGACTGAATTACCCATGGCCAACTTAAACTGATTTCGTTTTCTGCCAACACTACTACGTAGTTTATACAGCTATTTCCTTCCCTAGATGTACCTTCTGATGGATTCATGGGCAGGTGGTTCACACATGCTCAACATTTGTGTTCCTCGACTATGATTCCTACCGTCTCCATTTGCCTTGTCCCAGCCCTTCCCTACATCACTTTCTAATTTCAGTTAACCTTTTTAAAGCATATATGAACAGAATAATACACGCCATTACAAGGTCTCCCAAGGACCTTGTGCAACAGCATCAGTTGTTCTCTCTCGCTATGGGGACACTTTTTGAGGCATCATGCGATCATATCTGTCTTTTTATGTAGTTGCGTGACACTGGCAGCTCCCAATGGGAATCCAGCCTGGATCCCAGCTGGGATTTTCGGTACCTTGCTTATTAAGGCAAACAAGTAATGAACCTCTCTAGAGGCTGCAGAACTTCAAAAATCAAAGAGAATCACCCTCAGTAAATACTAGTGATGGAAAAGGGATTTAAGAATTTCCAATAGTGTCAAATTTTCGTAACACCATTTTGTTTTGTTTCTAAGACAGAGAAATTTGGGGGAAGAGTTCACTAAACTCCACTAATGTGAAAAAAAGTCAATTATAAACTTAAGCTGAGCCAGGACACAGCTCCTGCTGTGAAAATCATTCCTCTGGTTTAGAAGAACACCATATTACTAAAGCAGAAGCCTACAGGTGCAAGCCTCACCCCATTTTTGTTTGGATGCTAGATGAGTACATCATACTGGAAGTACTTCTCTTGGCAGTGTAAACAGTGTAATCTAAGTTTATTTGTAACTTTGCCGTGTCCCACATCACACATTTCCCTTCTCTACCATTGATTGGGTAAAGAAGGGAAAACCATGTTAGAGGGCTACAAATTATTTTCATAACTGAACAGGAACTTTTAACTGTACAGATCTTATTGAAATCAGACTGTACGTAGACATTAGTTTTTCATTACTCAATTGTTAGCACAAGAAGATAATCAATAATAAATAAATAAATCAAAGGAATATTCTGAGAGAAACAGCTGTATATCAGAAGATATTTCACCAGGGAGGAGGAATAAACAGTGCATTCTCTTCACAGTCTTTATGAGGGCACACTTGTGGCTTAGGACAGAAAATGAATTCTTCTAATGCGAATCTGGTGAGGCAGATATGCAAGAAACTTGTACTAAAATTTTATCCACAGGCCATAGCACAAGTGTGATAAAATTAATGCTTTGTTCAGATGGCCCTGGGTGAAAGGTAACTACAAACAGTGTGTTAAGAAGAAAAAGCACCAGTGCAGCCAGTTGAGACTATGAAAGGCTGTAAACCCCTCTCCTGCAACTCAGCAAAAAAACTTGACATCATATTCAGAGTGAGCTGATTCATTCTACATGGTAGCAGGGACTACACGCAAAAAGTCCACAATCAGTAACACATTTTGGGGAATACAGCACCCTGACAACTGGTTGATAGTCTCTGAATCTATGACTCCATGACATAATGACTTTCACCACATAGTCTGGCATAATGCTTCAAGAAGAGAGAAATGTGTAGTGAAAAGGACATTCTAATATCAATAATATGTATTAATCAGAGAAACCTGCTCCAGTGCAGTCATTCTGAAGTGAAGTCTCCATGGTCAAACACAACACAGCTGTGGAAAAGCTTAGAATTTAGAATGGAAATGCAGAATAATGAAAGGAAAAAATCCAACTAATTCTGTGAACAAATAACAGCCAGCTCTACTGGACTGTGATTTTAAAACCACTGAATATTTTCCTTTTTGCAATTTTAGCCAGAACAAGAAATATGAAGCTGTGAAGCAGCATTAACTTCTAGAGAAACCAAATGAATCCTATCGCTTTTACTGTATTGGATCTTTTGCAAAAGGCGAAATTGGGAGCTGGCTTTTTTTTTTTTGTAGTCACTGACTGTTCAACAAAATCATTCACAAGACTTCATCAAACTCACAAGTTTAAACAAGCATATTCATTGCTGAGATTTGGAGCCCAGATGAACAGTAAAGATAAGAAAGAGAGAGGTGGGAATTGTATATTTTTTTCATCAGTTATTGAGATCTATACAAGATCCAGCACAGAATTCCATGGGACTGAGGGGAGGCTCAGACAGCTCTGACTTAGGCTGGCTGTCTTTACAGAACAGCTTCAGTTGACAGCCTCGTGCCTCGTTTCATTTGGGAGTTTACAGAACAGAAAAATCAGCGTGAGTGTGCAGGATATCCCACTTCAGGTGGGCCAGAGGTGCACATATATATATATCTCTCCACACTCAGAAAGTTTTGCCCCTGCAGCTAAGCAACTTCCCTTGGCACACAGAAGAAGAATTTTCTCGCAGTGCATTTTATGATTCTGTATTTTGAACCTCATTTTCAACTAAGAAACAAATTGGGGAACAGAAGTATATTCCAATGCTAAATCTAACAGAAAAATTAAGCGACTAGAACTACATTAATTCAAGAGTAAAATACATTCAGAAGGCCAATTTAAATAATAAGTTTAGATGGTTACATGTTTTTGCCAACCAAAATGTTTTACTACACTGCATACGCTAAGAGAAGAAAAAATGGTGTTCAAGGACTGTCACTGCTTCAATGTTGACACCTAAGACAGTGCCACTGTTGATCACAGCTTGCAAAGTACTGTCCTACTGTGCAAAAATTATGATTATCACCAACTTCACCACTAATTCTGCAGTCTTTAACAGATTGCTCCTGGCATTGTACTGAATAATTATTAGAATCATCCAAGCACAAAGAGCCATACTGTGTAGCCAAATTTGGGATCATCAGAAGGTTTATGCTATGGTACTTTTTGTCACATTGTCATGCAGCACCTGCCTGTTCTACTGTATTCATCCAAAGTTTGAGAGTACTCCAGAACAATCTTCTTAAAAATGAGAATAGTGTAAGCTATTAGGACCCTTGATACCAGGGAGTTCATCTTTTAACTTTGGTCAGGAATAAGAGAAGTAAACATACATAATCAGTTTAGCAGGTCTGGAAGGCAGGAGAATCACGCAGGAGCAGGTTGATGTTAGAATTTGGCTTCATGTTACTTATCAACAAAGAACAAAATTGAGTCTGATGCAACATGAAAAGAAAACAGATTTCTCACCTTGCTCCAGCAATAAGCTCTTTTTGTCCTGGGTCAAACGTTAACTGTGAGAAGTCCACAGCATCTTCTGCTCTGAACACATGTAACCAAGGGGCAATTTCTAAAAACAATCAAAGAAATACCACTGTTACTGTAAATTATTAGATAGTTGTAGTACATCAGATAGCCTTTACATTACATTTGCAGATACTGTGGGGCTGCAAGTTTTCTCAGTGTGATCCTCTAAGGAAACACAGGAGACTTTTACCACCACACCACGTAATTTACACTACAGGCCTGTAAAATAGTCAACCAACACACACTTGAATGAAGTATACAAATTTTGGTCTGATTTACAAGCGAGAAGTGTTTTTCCTCCTTAGATAAAGCAGAAAACACCACAGTACAACTGGAATGCACTGGTACATACCCAAGTAGTGTCAGATTATTTTCCCACACATCAGAAGCAGCTGAGGGCTAGAAGCTGCGGTTTTTTGCTTTGTTCAGTGGAAAACAATGAGAAAAACAAGCAAATTTCACTTTTCATTGTTTTCACAATAAAAAGGTGAGATACAAGGGATGAAAAAGGGAAAATGCTTGATATTCAGGTGAACTTTTTGGTTTTTTAACCTGCATTTATTTGACCAATTTAGTGCTACATAAAGCGGCAGACAAGTGCATGAGCTGCTGTAAACTGGCAAGGAGCATTACTTGCACTCAGAATAGAAATCTATTGCTACTTTCAAAGTTAAACACACATAAATAACTGCACACCAAATCCTTCAATATTTTCATTATTAGTAGTTATTTTTGCACTCATATCACTACCTGGACACACAACAGTGCAGCTATATGAACACAGACGTTGTTCTGGAAACACAGCATGATTATTTTTTTTTAGTATTTTTTTACACCGACACATAAAATACATACGATTGCTGTAAGGATATAAGTGGTTCTTTAAAAAAAGCGCAATTGTACAAAAGCATTATCCTCTAGAGTTTCTCTCCCAATTTGCAGGATATTGGAGCATTTTTCTGATTTTTTTAAAATGAAATCACAAAAGAGTGGTCTGAACATATGTGAAAGGTGAAGGGGGCTATGTAGGTACAGCAGAATGGGCTGCAGAACTATTTGAAGACTACAGATGTGAAAAAGTCAATAAAAATATCAAAGGTGAGCACATGGTCGTGACCATGTAGAAAACAATTAACATCAACCCCCCTGAGAGTGCCATGGCAGTGTAATTTTGATACTGGTATCACCAGTTGAAGCTCAATTTTCCAACATACATTCTAAATTTCTTTATTCCGTCATGAGCATATTTTTCCTTTTGCAAATGTCTGGGTTGAAATAATTCATGTCTGGTGCCTGTTTCAGGATTTTTTCCTAATTTTAACATTAAAGTTTTAGCACAAGTAGGTCATCCATTCCTAAGGAGAGGACCCGAGAGAAAAACGTTATTCTGTGTCAAAATATGTTCAGCCATTGCAGAGAACCATTAAATGCACTGTGCAGAAGCTGCAGCATCATATAGTTTGGAAAAACAGATGGAATCATGCAGTAGAATCACTTGGGTGTCAGAAAACTAACTTCTGCATCTGGGCAATTTCAGGCTCACAATGACAGTTTGTATATGTTCTGCAGAACTTGTACCTAAATTCACTGTTGGTTCCATCTGCACTGGACAGGTTCTCAAATCAGGGCCTCAACACTGGGCGGGAAAGGGGATGGGGCTGCATATTAGATAATTATGTTTACAGCTGCCATCAGCTACTACTGCAGAGGCTGGGCACAGAACATAGCAGGATTCCATAGGAGGAAAAAACATGCACACACACATACATATATATTTTATAGGCCTGTGTAGCTTTATAGATAGTTATTTATTTGTTTATATTTATATATACATATATATATAAGGCTACACAGGCAAGCCCAAATGAGGCATTTTTAAACGTTTTTTTTTTAACTTGATTTTGCAACTTTAACTTTTCAGTCATACATGTAGTATAAAACAATCAATTGCAAAGTTCTAAAAAGTTGAGAAATTGGACAGGACATGAAGATGAGGAAATCCACATGTAAGTCTTAAAGAATCTCACTTACAGGAGAAAAAAAAAAAAAAAACAAAACCCAAAACCAAACCCAAAAATAAAGTGAAATAAAAATACGTTTATCACGTTTATCAGTTTATCAGCTAACATATCTAAAATCTCCATAAAGTCCCTCAGACACTTCTCACACGGATACAGAATATGCACACGGTTTTCACAGAAAAAAATACAGATACACATACTCCCAACCAGAAACAGCTGTTGGTTCTAAGAGATGCAGAGAGGCTACTTTCCCTTCTATCAAGCACTGTGACTAGGACAGAAATAGATGTAAAACCATTTTATAAAGTAGCAGAAGTTCAGACAAATCATGATGCTGCTGAGTAACTGATAAAACCACAGGACAAATATCCTATGGAAAAATTAGGGCTTTACAGACAGAATAGAGCACCCAGGCTGGGAGTCCAACCAAGCCATTGGGCAGAGGTTGCAAGAGGAGCTGGAAGGACAACCCAGGGCACAGGTTTAGTCCCTTGGCTGCTACGTTCCCCTTCTATGTGGTTGCACAAGCCACGGGAAGGCTGCCTCATACCAGGAATTTGCACTCTTCCAAACAGCAGTCACGGCTCCCTGGGCGCTCTCTGCCTGTGCTGCACCCAGAGGTTTCTGCCTCTGGGGTATGATCTTGCAGAATCACACACAAGCCTACTCCTAAACTCCCAAAGTACAGCTCAGGCTATCAGTGTGTTAGCATTCTAAATCGTATCGCTGTGTGCAAATATGCAGAGCTGAAAAGGCCACTGGCTCAGCAGCAGATCTGCACGCAGGTAAAGCCAGACCTGCTGTGGCAACAGCGGTCTCGGAAAGAGAGAAAAGGCAAGCGGCTGAGAACAGGATTACTTCAGCTCCATATTGGTATGATAAACAAGACCCTTGGTCTCCTGTAAAACAAGGAAAGCCAGAAGACCAGAGGGAAGGCTGAGGTTCAAGGATGCAATGCTCTTCCACTTGTGCTGTCTCAGCAAGGCACAATAAAGCTTCAAGGTGCAGCAAGCAGGTGATTGATATCGTTTCCAGGCTTGGAGCAAGGGAGCAGGGGCCAGGCAGGGCAAGGCAAGCCCAGGCTAGAGAAGAAGAGCACAATGAGGACTTCCTAAGAAATGTCTCTGAAATCCGATTCCTCTCTGTCCCTCCAAAGTATAAATTATTTTATCCTGTCTTTATTGCATTCAGCAGTGTTCTTGCTTGAGGGAATAAGGTCAGGAAGAGCAAATGGCAGCTAGAGCTGGTTGCTGGTGGGTTTTTTTTTTCAGTAAACACTCTGAAACTGTATCTCGTGTGTCACAGTAGCATCACATGTCACACAGGAATAAGCTTTTATGGGATACAGCTACAACTTCGTGGTACTTCTGCAAGGGAAAACAAACAAAAACAACAACAGCAAAAGACCCCAAAACAAAAAAGACAATCAAAACCCATGTAAACTGTAAAACTAAAAGCTTATTGGTGAAATTCTGCTTTGAGTTACGCTACAGAAAATTTATGTAACTAAATCAACAGAATAATTAGATTTATTTTCATCTAAACAGCAAAATCCAGCTGAAAAACCTTAGGTGAAACAAGACCTTTCAGTTCTGAGTTATCTCCTAAGAGTAAAAAATGCACAACAAGCTATTAAAGGCCTATAAATTATTTCTCTTTGAATTAGAAACTCACGGTAAAGTAGTAAGCAATAATAATTTCACTTTATTAATGGTTTTCCTGTAGATGCAACATGACAAGCTTTACAAAACAACACGGCTGTAGATTTTGTACACTACAACAGTACCATAAATAAATGTGTAAGTTGATTAAGCTGGCCTGCTGACACGTAACCTAACCATACTGCCTGCTGATCGCAGGTGACAAACAGCAACACCCCTCCCCTTCCCAGTTCTAACCATCCCCTTCCCGGCATTCCTCTCCCTTTCCTCTGCCCTCAGTTCATGTGCAGCACAGCAGAGTACCCAGCCCTTCAGTGGCTTCTCTCCTCTTAATTCTGATACTGAAAACACTTACTCAGACACACCTTCAACCTGGACTTTTTTTTTTCCACTTTAAAAATAAGTATGCATGTTTGCTGTTCTGCAGACATCCACCTCAGACTTAAAGTTGTCCATGGAAAACTATATCATGGTATACATACAGTCATGACAACAGCTGGTCTCCAACACACACTGGGTCCTTTTGATGCATTCAAGACATATTTACCCTTAGCAAAAGAATATTTTTTTTTAATTGCTATTACAGGACCAAAATCTGTAGGTCTTATAAATTAAAAACATTCCCGAAAGAAAATGTATGTTTTCGCATGAAACTGCAAGATGGATATTGAAAAAGTTAGATTCTGAGAAAGCTACAGCTCTCTTCTAAATGCTGTGGGTTTTCCTGGGGGTTTGAGGTTTGGATTTGGTGGTGGATTGTTTTTTTTAAATAGCTTAGATTTAATAGGAAACAAAGTTTGCCATGGCTCATACACATAGGTTTATGGCAAAGCAAACACACCAAAGTCCCCTCAGCTCCTAGGAAAGGTCAAGGGAGTCTCCTAAAGAGTTCTAAAGACAAAGTAAGTTAATAATCAAAGTTGGGCAGGATGATGTTAGATACTCATGCAAAAAAATGAAAGCCCAGAAATACATCTCGGTTGTACTTTAAATTCAGTATCTGCTCAACAGGCCATAGCTTGTCTGGCTTACATCGTCCGAGGATTTGCCAAGGGCTGAGCCCTACAGTTCTTCACAAACGAAATAATAACGTTCTCTCTAAGCTAGGTTTCATTATTCAGCCCTTCAAAGTAGAGCTACAGTAAACAGTAAAATAAATAGAGAAATTACTAATAAGGAATAGAGTGGTATGTTTAGAACTGAATTCAGAAGTGATCTTTACTGTCTTTTAACTTTTGTATTTACCACTAAAGACCTCCTGATTTCATTTAAAAATTAACATAGATATTAAAAATTTCAGTAGTGTTTATGGTTTATGTATCACAGAATCACAAGGGTTGGAAGGGACCTCGAAAGATCATCTAGTCCAACCCCCCCTGCCAAGGCAGGGCCACCTAGAGCACATCACTCAGGAACACGTCCAGTCGGGTTTTGAATGTCTCCAGAGAAGGAGACTCCACAACCTCTCTGGGCAGCCTGTGCCAGTGCTCTGTCACCCTCCCAGTGAAAAAGTTTTTCCTTACATTAACCCAGAACCTCCTATGCTCCAGCTTGCACCTGTTGCCCCTTGTCCTATCCCTTAGTGAGGCCGAGAAGAGCCTGGCTCCATCTTCCCGACACTCACCCTTAACATATTTATAAACATTGATGAGGCCACCCCTGAGCCTCCTCTTCTCCAAGCTAAAAGGTATGTGACACCTTATGCTATGGTGTCCTTTTTGAAAATAGTGAGCACAAAGTTAAACATATGTGCAGTACTACCTTCTTGAAGAAACTCTGTTAGCAAAATAATAATAATAATAGTAATAATAATAATACCACCACAGTTGAAAACTAGCAAATTTGCAATATTAACAGGAGTCTCTGGGTGGCATCGGTACGACAAATTCACTAATCTTATCATAAGAAAATTAAAATATACTACTGCATGCTAAAGTTATTTCATAATTAAATTTATGTAATCTAAGGATGACACAGTAATTCCCATCTTCCTGAAGCTGTATAATGATTTTAGCCTAACTTAGATGTTCTCTTTCCATGATACTAAAGTTGCATTACTATCCTGTTCAAAGGCAGCGAGACAAGTCAGAAGTCTTTGCAGTGCTGTGCCACGTTGACTCCATTGCATCACCCCTGCTGCCCTGGTGCCAGCCCCATTAACCGCAGGGGAATCTATTAAGTGAGGTGTCATGGCTGGCAAGGGGACGATCCACCTGTTCGCTCATTCAGTGCGCCTTGTTTTGGGATTTATTTGCAATATTACACGAATAATAAATTCTCTCAGAACAACTTCAAGAAAACAAGCATTGTTGTGTGTTGGAAAATAATAAAACAAAAACGGCGTGCCAGAGCCTGTTGCATCTTTTATGATTCACTTTTGTCTATACTTTTTTCCTTACATTTCCAATCACCAGTCTTTTCTAGTTCTTTCACTCTAATCTCTCCTCACAGAAATGTATTAAACACACCCTTGGCTGGTAAGTCATTGACTCAATGCAGATGAAAGGAAAAAAGGTACCACAGCTCTAGTGAAGAAAGGAAATAATGCAAACACTAGTCCACGCGT
>VWZZ01000289.1:0-29286 GCA_013399095.1 Psophia crepitans | reverse complement strand
AAAAAAAAAAAAAAAGGACGACTCCATCACGATAGTTCAGCCAAAGAATGGCTGTACGACTTCTAAAACCCATCACAATTCACCCTTGCTTATCCAAAAGGGGATGAGGCTTAGTTTGTGTACAACCTAATTTATTCTTCTAGGACTTATTCAAGGCATGTGCTGCTCAGCATTTGTGTACAATGACTCTATCGTTTAAGTAATTTTAAGCAATAAGGTTTAAAAAAAAAAAACGGAAAAAAAGTAGTAAAAAGTGGAAAGAAAGCAGTTATCATTACAAGCATGTAAGTGACAATATAAGATATCATATACAGGTGTTTCCTCAGATGAGTTTCTGAAAATACAGCTGCAAACACACTTTCAGATCAGGCATCAGGGCTTCTCCGCGCGTCATTGCAGTGGGGAGAAACCAATGCTACACCTGAACTGTCTCATGCACTCCTCAGGCAGCAGTGCCGTGAAGCTCCACCACAACTATCTATGGTGGTTCTATTTCTGGTACGCAGTGTTTAAACCCTTACAAACGCAAGTTATTCTTCACATATTTGTAAAGTCTTTATGTTTTTGTACCTAATGTACATTATTGTACATTACTTAACGACTTAAAGTCATTCTTCACATACTTGTACTTACTTTGGACAAAATCTTCCCTTCCTCTAGCCTACCCTAGAACTGTTGCAAAATAGGCCAGAACAAGCTTTTCGCAATGGGTATATTCCTGTTGGAGGTTTAAACCATGAAATCATTAAAAGTGCCATTTCTTTCGAGAAAGACAAGCAAAGACAAGAAAATCATAAACCAAAACACTCATCTAACAAATACAGTAAGCACAGCAAATGTGTTT
Source organism: Psophia crepitans (assembly GCA_013399095.1). Lineage (NCBI taxonomy): Eukaryota > Metazoa > Chordata > Aves > Gruiformes > Psophiidae > Psophia > Psophia crepitans. The sequence continues at coordinate 28,442 of VWZZ01000289.1, read as the reverse complement.
CCATTTCTCTTTCAGAAAGGACTCATTCTAGAAGTTAGAAGTACTCTAACAAAAACAATATGCTAATTAGACTCTTCTCAAAATCTGAGTACGAACATCTGCCCTGCTATTTGCTATTCTTTCGCAAGGCTCATGGCAGAAGCTGAACACTTTGAAGACAGCAGCTCAGTGCAAAACAGAGAAGGCCTGCCCGTTACAGGCTGCTTTTCCAAAACCTGTAATTCCAGACATGTGCTTTCCATATGCAGTGGTATTTTGGCAGATCTGCTTCCAGGACCATGTGTCTCTTTAGCTTTATGATCCTAGGCAGGTTGTCTTGCAGAACCGTATCACTAAGGTGACTGACTGTGTCTTGCCCACGCTGTGGAGCACTCTTCCACAGAAGGTTTGGGGAAAAGCCCACAGGGAGATACTGCAGGGTGCCTGTTACCCAGACTGTGCATGCAGACCCCAAGTAGGGTGCAAAGCTAGGAGCACTCAGAACCATAGAATCTTTAAGGTTGGAAAAGACCTCTAGGATCATTCAGTCCAGCCGTCAACCCACCACCACCATGTGCCGAAGTGCCACATCTACATGTACTTTGACTACCTCGAGGGACGGTGACTCCTGGGCAGCCTGTTCCAGTGCCCGACCACCTTTTCCGAGAAGAAATTTTTCCTAATATCCAATCTAAACTACCCCTGGAGGAATGTGAGGCTGTTTCCTCTTGTCTTATAGGGTGTTACTTGAGAGAAGAGGCCAACACCCACTGCACTACAACCTTCTCTGGACACGCTCCAGGGCCTCGACGTCCCTCTTGCAGTGAGGGGCCCAAAACTGAATGCAGTATTTGAGATGCAGCCTCACCAGACCAACAACCACTTCGCCACTCCTGTTAGCCACATGATTTCTGAACAATTTCGCCCGAACAGGGACTTGAACCCTGGACCCTCAGATTAAAAGTCTGATGCTCTACCAACTGAGCTATCCGGGCTCTGATATGCTCCATATTCTTATATTGCCTCAGCTCAACATTCTGGGCATTCATTATCCCTTTCTACACAGCTCCTAATCCTGTCCTTCTCTAGCATGTGTTTCAGAGGCAGAGAAAATTATTGTTAATGCTTCTTACAATAGCAGAGCTTAAAGGTAGTACTGACATTGGATTTTAGTGCCAGAGTTGGAGCTACGTATAAGGAGAAAGAAAATACCCAAGCAATCTGACCCTCAGATGCCAAGCACACACATGTCCACCAGGATGAATTAGAGGCCAGGAAGTCATCTTTTCCAACATTTTTAGTATACCAGAACGACAAATCACTGAATTAAGAACGTTCATCAAATCAACAAACAAACAAAACAGCAACTTTAACATTTAAACCTTAGAGGAAGAAAAAAAAAATCATAATCATAGAATGGTTTGGTTTGGAAGGGACCACAAGGATCATCTAGTTCCAACCCCCCCCCGCCATGGGCAGGGACACCCTCCACTAGACCAGGTTGCCCAAAGGCCCATCCAACCTGGCCTTGAACGCTGCCAGGGATGGGGCCTCCATGACTTCTCTGGGCAACCTGTTCCAGTGCCTCACAACCCTCACAGTAAAGATTTTTTTTCCTAACGTCCAATTTAAATCCCCCCTCTTTTAGTTTAAACCCATTACCCCTTGTCCTGTCACTATACTGCCTGATAAACAGCCCCTCGCCAGCTTTCCTGTAGGTCTGTTCTAAAAAAATAAAAAAGTCTAGTCAATCCCAGCCTAATGCCCCAGTGAAATTCCTGTTCCACTTGTTACTCAGATTAGAACATAGTTGGCATGTCCAATTTTTCATATACGTCGTGCAAACATCCAGATGTCAAGGCTAAGGAGGATCATGGATGTAACTGATCTAAGAGTCTTTCCTACCAGAAGGGTCTAGTCCATCTAAATGGAGTACACCAGAAGCTGACTGGACACCACACATGCAGGGAAAAGTACTACTTCGACAACACAAAAAATAGAGTCAGCTGACACTGTTTCACGCTTCTCTGTAAAATGAAAAGATTAGGACAGGTAGGTCTGTTACAATACTCAGTATTACATTGTGATGAAAAAGACATTGCATGTAGCCTTTACCATATAGAATACATTTACACAGGGCTGAGTACACTGCTGACTTATGCAGTACAGAATTAAGAGTATGTAGGTATCATGACTGGGAAACAAAAGAATATGTGTTTATAGTAGCTAATGCCTAATTTTTAATAAAAATGAAATTAAAATTCTCATAAAACTTAAGAAATTTTTTATCTAGATAATACACTGAAAAATATAGGCATCTGGTAATTTTACAGTAAGAACTGTAAGTTTATAAAACAGGGATCCAGGAAGATAAAAGAAAACAAAACATCATTTCTCCCCACCAAGGAAAAAAATAAATGCAGTTGTTTGGGCAGGGTTAGCTAATGCAACCCAATCCTCTATAAAAGAAAAGATGAAGCTACAACTTTGCCCAGTATGATGAAATTGGCAACCACAAACTAAAAGGTTCCTTTTAAGTCTTAACACACTACATTTGGTTCCCCTTTGGAAATACGAAAACCTGTCAGATCCTCATCTGTAGTTCAGAGCTCATCTTCGCTCATGGAGGGGGTGGGGGGATGTGACCAACAACAAAAAGATGAAACCAACCTCAAAACTACAGCTCCCTTTCAAGATCCAGTATTCTGGAGGTCTCTTTAGATCACAGACAAGGCAGCTGCCTTCCTTCTACTATCCAACGAAAGTTGACACAGTCCTGAATCTTTCCTTTCCTTACAAAGACAACTGTAGAGGCCAAGAAATGAATATGTACCTCTCGCCTTATCTGCAAGCCCTACCAGCTCCCCGAGCTCCTCTCCACTTTAAATCATCTGTAATAAAACAAATCCCAAGACCATAAACCTCTTGACATTTTCCAGAAAGTTCACCACCTGCTTATGGGGCCTTAGTTTTCTAAACAAGTATTGCAGCTTCAGAACAATTTTGGAGGTAATGAGGCAGGGCTATAAGTAATTTATTTATCGTTAATGGGAAGAACAGAAAATAAAGCATACTTAAAGTATACGTTTCTTGACATTAAATGAATGAACTTGAACTTCTTTCTTAAGCCCACTGTAAACTTACTTCCTTCTACTGGACTGCTCACATCTCCCACTGGTTCTCTCAGGAGGCACACGGTCGCTGCCCCCACAGTTCGCCGACCTCTCCAGGTAGGGCAGTGCAGCCACAGCAACTGCCCTGCCCTGGTTTTACAACCTGCTCCAACCTCCAAAGTCTCAAGGTCTAAAACGGAGCCTGCATTCCTGTTTTCTTTGTCCTGTCAGAGCTTCCCCAGCTAGAAGTACATACTTCTGCATTCTTACGTGTGTGCATGTGTCTATTACTGGGATAATTAAAGGGAATTTGGGTTCTGACTGTCTGTGCCCTCAGGGAAGAGACAGTAACATCTGCTGCAATGACTACTTATTTCTTATTTTTCTGCACAAGGATTTTGAATTGTTTATGCTTCGTTGTTCAAACACACACACTGCATACAAATACAAGAAGGTGTAACAGAAAAAAGATTGAACCCCCCCACCTAGATGAAAGCAGTTTCAGTGCTATGAGCACAGTTTTTATGTACTCAGAACCACTTACAAGTTCGACAGAAATTATGCAGTGACAAGGTATCAGGCATGATATACAATTACAGCCCCTTTGAGTTTTCTTTGTCTCGTACATAGGAACAGCACGAACCTAAAGCCCCAGGCCATTTCAGAAAAAAAAAAAAAAAAAACAAAAAGAAAAACCAAAAACCCAACAATAAAACCTACTTTGCAACGTAAAACTAGCCAGCTGGAAAAGATCTCATTAACCATACCCTTCCCACTTCTAAGGAAGCAAACATGGCGTACCTGATGTTACAATATCTTTAAATTACACAATATCAGTCACTTGAGGACAGCATTGCATTTAAAAATAATAACTAAGTATGCTTAACAAAAGTTGTCAAGAACCTTGCTTATAAAATTTTCAGTTGCCTAATCTGCACCGTATTTTGAACAACAAACATAAAGTGACTGTCAAGTAAGCCAACAGTTGAAATAGGATTTCCAAATCTGGTCTGATTTAAAGCAAAAAGACTATCAATCTTTACTAATTGTTCAAATTAGGAACCATGACAATATAATGCCAGCAGACTACCATGAGAAGCAAACAAAAATTTAGGAAAAAGGAGAAGGGGTGGCTCAATGTGGCAAAGTGCCGGGTCCTGCACTTTGGCCACAACAACCCCAGGCAGCGCTACAGGCTGGGGGCGGGGTGGCTGGAAAGCTCTACAGAGGAAAAGGACCTGGGAGTGCTGATTGATGCTCGCCTGGACATGAGCCGGCAGTGTGCCCAGGTGGCCAAGAAGGCCAACGGCATCCTGGCCTGTATCAGGAATAGTGTAGCCAGCAGGAGCAGGGAGGTGATCGTCCCCCTGTACTCAGCCCTGGTGAGGCCGCACCTCAAGTGCTGTGTCCAGTTTTGGGCCCCTCACCACAAGAAAGACATCGAGGCCCTGGAGCGTGTCCAGAGAAGGGCAACGAAACTGGTGAAGGGACTGGAGCACAGGTCTTATNCAGGACAAGGGGGAAGGGCTGCAAGTTGCGCCAGGGGAGGTTTAGGTTGGAGATGAGGAGAAATTTCTTCTCTGAAAGGGTGGTCGGGCATTGGAACAGGTTGCCCAGGGAGGTGGTGGAGTCACCGTCCCTGGGGGTGTTTAAGGAAAGGTTGGATCTGGTACTGAAGGACATGGTTTAGTGGGTAATAGGTGGTAGGGAGATAGTTGGACTAGGTGATCCTTGAGGTCTCTTCCAACCTTAATGATTCTATGATTCTATGATCTGGGTTTGGGGGGCTCAGTTCTGGGGTTTTCCCCATGATGCATTTAAATGCAATACATACTCATGTTTGCCTACTTGAAGATTGCATTCAACTGCCATTTTTACTCCATTTTCTCATCGCATACATCTGTTCTCATTATTCTGTAATGTAATATTCATAAGTATCGGCCTGAATGACACCACCTTGTCATAAACTCCAACCCACTGCTGTAGAAAACACAGTAGGGATTGCAATCTGCCCACATGCTGTTTAGATTCTGCACTATCTTCGCTGACGGAAACTGCTGTCTTCCTAGTAATAATTAAACTTTGTTGTCTTGAAGCTGTCAGAAGCAGATTTAGCAAACCCACTCATCTTGAATTGCGTATACACCTGACTGTACAACAGATAGGAGTGCACGGGCCGTGGATGCTTAGAGTAGAAAACAAACAAAGCATTTCCAGAGGAGGGCACCTGGAGAATGACAAGACAGATTTCAGTTGTCATGCTTGTAAGAGCAACCAAGGAGTCACCTCCATTGCATTTCACAGCTAAGATGAGTCTTCTGTACATCAGTAAATAGTTTAACATGCATTAGAAGAAGGAGCTTAGGCAGGAAGCAAAGAGATCTGAGGGATTACTGAAAACTACTAAAACCAATTTACTCTAGCAGGCTATGCGTGACAGAATGGTTTATAGGTTGTATGACTTTAAGTTAAGGTTCTTACCTATAAACACATACACTCAGGCAAAAGAGAAGGCATCCAGGCCAGAATCATAAATCACATGTAACCTGCGCAGTTAAAAAAAAAAAAAAAAACACCCACCCAACAACAACAAAAAAACAACCCACACAACAACAACAACCACCACCACCAAACCCAATAGTTTTTAAGATTAAAGGTGACCAGAAACACATCATCAGAGTCGAAACAGATTAAAGCAGAGATGGGATGATGTTCAGGTAGAGGAGGCACAAGAATGTATACAACATGCAAACATGCACAGTGCAGTGCTAATGAAAGATGCTGAAGCAAATACCCAGAGAGTTTAAAAAAAAAAATTTCAGGGAATGTGTTGGACATCGTGAGAAAACAGTCACATGCCTTACGAGACAGGGAAGCCTGGGGGAAAGGATAGGTATGGAAGGACTACATTGTGTAAGATTTAGATAGAGAGCATAGAGGGGAAGACCAGAAGAACGATGGGAACATACCAGGGAGAAAACAAAGGGGGAGAGAAAACCTCAGGGAAACATAAGAATTATTATCCTGCACCAGACTTATGTTCCTTCTGTTTTAATATCCTGTTTGTGTCAGCTGCTAGTTCAAACTGCATCCGCCAGCCCACCCAACCAAAAAAAAAAAACAAAAAAAAAAACGGATAAGGGGCCTGCTGTAGACAGCAGTGGCATTATCAATCAAATCTGAATATTATGTCTCAATCCAATCTCTAAAGATGAGGAATGGTCTAAACCTGAAACATATAATTTAAGAGCAGAAAAGGAGGAGGAGAGAGTACAGAAAGCTAATCAACACAAGAGAACCAAAACAAACAAACAAAACAAAACAAAAGGGTGTGAGAATTCTGGGGAGAAAGAAAAAAACCATCAGTGAAGAAAGGAGTATTGAACCAAGAGGGACTTTCACCCAATTTACACTGTGAATCACCTTGCAGGTCAGCTGATCCACACTTCAGGGTAGGGACTCATTCAGCAGGGTAGGTAGAGATGAACACGCTACTGTAATAAGGACTTGTTCTGAGCTGTTTAAGTTATGCCATGAAGCTCAGCTTTGTTGTGACACGTGGAAATACTCCTTGCTGCATGTGCCCTTCCCACACCAGAGAAGGATTTATTTTGCCCTGGGGAGGTTCTGCCAGTCAAAAATCAGTAACTTCACACCTCAGCCAGCACAAACCCTACATGCTTTTCCCAGCGAGCGCAGCTTCCCCTTCCAGTCCGCAGCTCTGGCCCCAGTGCTGCTGCCGCCCATCTTCCCGAAGGTGATGGAGAGGAACTGACTGACTGTGTAACACACATTACTGACTGCGATGTGAAGTTAACACATTTGACATCCTTAGGTGCACCCTCTATTCAGAGGGGCTTAACAGAAGTCGTTTTGAAGGAAATCATGTGGTATGGTTATGGGAAACCAGTATTTGGTCTCGACATGGAGTTTTGTAAAGAAACTTTCTCAATTCTTACAAATATACTGTAGCAAACAAGCATAAAGCCAACTGCCTATAGATAGTTATATATAATGTCATGTTAATTTTGTGTGAAATATCTATGTTTCAATTAGCAAGACTTTGTTTCTAGAACTGATCATCTTGTAATGACGCATTTTTATTTATGTTGGCATATGAACACACTGAACTTTTTATTTACACTGTTTCAGCATAATACAATTGCTTGATTCTATCAATTCTGCCCAAGACTATAGCTCATAAAGTATTTTCAGGTCTGAAGATATTTCATGCAAAAAGTACAAAGACCAACAAGACAAGTCATATTGTAACACAAAGGGTGTACAGAGTCAAGCCTGACACTAATCGTGGTAAGAGTTTGGAGCCAGGACTTCAAAGTGGATCACACTTTCCACCCCCTCCACAAAAACAAAAAGATGCCCCCAAGCCAAATAAAAAAAAAGTAACAGGCAAGAAAAAGAAAAGGAAAAACCACAACTCCATAAACAACAGAATAGCACTTGTCTGTGTAAAAATTATTTTTGTTCTAAAGGGCACTGTCAAACTTCACATATCTGTCATTATTAACAACTACTTTAGTCGATTTTCTGTAGAGCCAGTTGTAAAATGGAGAGCTCCTAATTCTCAGAAATGGTAGAGAAGAACCGCATTTCTTTGTCCATAAAGCTTTCAGAACAAAACCTGAAGCGAGCACTCTAAGTGGAAAGACAAGTTTATGACAAGTCAAAGCATGGTCTCACCTGAACGTGACAAATTGCCATGTAACGAGTGAGTACCTACCATGTTCAGCCACGCAAACAAAATCAGCTGCTATTCAGCATCCTATAGTCTTGTCAATAGCAAACGAGCAGTGTCGCAGAAGGGAGGCAGGAAAAGAAAGCAAGTGGAAAAAAATCACTTTGAAGAAACACTGACTGCACTGCTCTACTTCTGCCCATTCTATCAAATTAACACAAAGTACCAAAATTTATTTAAGATATTAAGGAGGGAAAGGGAAAATTAACAAATGCTTTTTCCTCTACATCTCTAAGATTCCTGGAATTGTAGAGCTCCAGGTAAGGCCCAAAAGTGGGGCAGGGTCTCCCCAGACCTCTCAGCTGATGCAATAGCCAGCAGAAGGTGACATTCAGTGACAGGCAGTAAGGGCAGCAGGTGGTACCGAGCGAGAGCAAGACAGGCCCCATAAATGCTGCCCAGAACCTGGAAGGCAAGATCAGTAGAACAAGTTTTCCAGAAATTTGGTCACCACCAAGTACAAAACCAGAGTTGCCCAGGATCAGAAGGCCAACAACTGCAATTGTCACCATCTTTCATGAACTAGCAGCCTAGGTTACTTCAGAAGAAGTAACCAAGAAGACCTGAATTAAGGACCGTTCTTGCAGAACGCAGAGCCTTGCTGCTGCTGCTTCTGTGAGAGGCCATGCCGGCTGTGCAGGCACCCTCACCAGCAGCGCAGCCCACAGGGCCACCCACTCCACACAGCACAACTGCGTCCTGCCAGACTGTGACACTCGTGCAGCCACAAGCTCCAGGAAGAGTTGGGCACCAATGGGTTACGCCAAGGCAAGTTAAAAAGGGCTGACTCTCAGCTCCTTAGCCGTGCCATGCTAACTAACCATATACGTGCTCTTCCTCTTCAGTCAACACTCATTAGTTTCGGACCTGTTGCAACGCAGTCCCTGAAGAGGGAGAAGAATCAAATTCACATGAACCAGCATGGAGATTATGCATAGAGAACTTAAAACTTCAGCAAAACATAATTTACACTGTGCCAGATGATTTAATGCCTTTTCCAATGGGTAGATCAGTAGAATGCTCACACTGGCACCTATCAATAGAAAGGACAGAGTATACCTTAAACATCCTACCAAGAAAACCTGAAATACGTTCTGGTGGAAAAAAAATAAAATAGAGAAAAATCAAAGAAATATTGTTTGCTCTTGTCAAAGTTCTGGAAGATGATAGAACTTCAGTTGCTTACAAGCTCTGTTTCTTGATTGCTGATCTGTTTTTTTTAACATCTACCAGTTTGGATGTTTTACAGCCTTTCAGTAAAAATGCCCATCTCCATTGAAAATACATCTCTTCTGAAGGAAGAAAAAAAAAAAAAAAGAACAAAAGCCAGACTTTATTTCCATCTGCTCGCTTTGTACAGCTAGTGGAATGTGGCAGGAGTCTCTCACTCATCCTGCTGCTTCATTACCAGCCAGGAAATCTCACATGCTCCAAACTTCCACATTAGGGCAACAGGGAAGAAATCATCCATGGAAAGGCTCATAGGATATGTCGGTGGAGCTCACTAGCCATTGCAGTCACTACTGATTTTCAATATCAGAAACGTATTAAAATTATTAACATTCTATGATGGTCCAGCACTTGGCTGGGATGCTAAAATAATTGTAAATTGATACTTGCTTTAAAACATTATCACTTCCACAAAAAAAAAAAAAAGGAAGTTAGCTGGTGTGCAAATCCTTTGCTTAGAGAATTCAGTCCCTGCCATACCCTGGTTTTTACGGGAATGCACACCAAAGATACTGGGAAATAGGAATGGGATAGTGTCCTTCAATCTTCAAAGTTATCATTTTTAAAATTAACTGTAAGCAGTTGAAAGTTGCCATTCCCCCAGCAGGTGCTTAGTTTCCTGTATAAAATTAAAGGCAAACCTGATTTGATACAAATAAATGTACAACTGGTGGAGGAATTATTTTTCTGCTTAAAAGGGGTGGTTCTTGGCAGGGTAGTGTGAGCACTCTCATAGTCCTATCGTCTAGACAAATTAAAGTTGCAATTTTAGCAATCAACTTTTCTTCACTGGTGAATCAACTTTATTTCAAGAAAGACCCAAAAGAGGATAGGGGGTGGAAAGCAATACACCTCAGTCCCGCTGCTGAAGCCCACAGGAAGTCTTTACAGTGTATTTTTGAAAACCAGTGGAAAGAGAAGGAAAAGGCAATAAATATTGAGCAGCTTAGTAGACTACTATTACTTTAAACAGTAGTTTGCAGCTAGATTAGGGGAAAAAGAAGGGAGTACAAACAAAAGCAAGATCATACATCATGTATCCCTCTTCATTCAGCCCACATGGTATTTGTTCCTGGCACACACCAAGTGCAGGCACTCCATATACAAACCACAAGATAAAATGAGTAGAGGGATGTACTGAGTCTATATTGCTCAGACAAACATCAAGTGAGGGAATTCTGTGGTGGTTAGAAAACAAGGTTAAGAAAATATATTTCTTAGGATTTCCAAACCAAGGAATAAAAATATATGCTATTTTTCTTCTCTGGTTAACCTCAAGTAGAAATGAAGGGTTTATGTTCATCTCTTCTATGGACTGACACGTTATTTTTGAGCATGTTTATTCAACAGATAACTTCTTTACAGCACAGTATGTATTTAAAATATCACTAAACACAGCTTCTAAAATTATGTCAACTGATGCTTTTTTTTGTTGAGACAGCACAACCTTAAACTCTGATTACTTTATGGGAGCATAAAAGAATTAGATTTGCCCCAGAACAGATGATCTCAGCTGTACCCTCAACATCAATTAAGTCAAGTTCACAAATGCACTTCATTTCTGATAGAAAAGCCTAAGAAATTCAACTTCAGGCAGGCAAACTGCAGGAGAGCCAATAGCTATAACTTCACACCTGAAATTGGTGTTGGGTCAGGGTTTTTTTTCCAGCATACGCTCACACCGTTGAGCAGTTGAGATGGCCCCTTCAGTTCTACCTCATTGCTGGGGTCTGCCTACAGCCCGGGTCTTCAGCTGAACGCGCAAGTTTTGACAAGCTTGACGGTTTCAAAGTTCATCAAATGTGGGGGGGAAACAAGGTGCCACAGCTACTTCTGTCTTCTCCCACCCCACCCCCCCATTTTTTCTTTTTTTAATCAGTAACAGAATACCAGCTCCACAGAGGTTCTGTAGAGAGGGTGGCTAAGTGCTTTGAAACCTATGGAAACATTTAGGCAAATGTTACACTGCTCAACTTATTTGCTTTGGGGTTTTTTTTGCGTAAAAATAGTTCAAGTTTTATAAACAGGTGTTACTCATAGGCATCTTATTTTTCTAAGCACTGTCTGCCTGTGATTCACCCCTCACTGTTCCTACCCAGAGGAAATTTGGTTTCCACAGCATTTTCTAACTATTTAGGTTAAACTCTTGTCTTTACTATATGAAGAGAGTGTGTTTTCTAAGAAGTTGATCATCAGTAAACCCTAATACACTTTACAGAGCTAACATTTCATATCTACATGCACATGAAAGCATATCCAGATAAAAAAAAATGTAATAAAAATTAAAATTATACGGCTGTATCTTGAATGACCAGCTTATTTCAGCCCTTTTTCTTTCTTAACTCTTAAATTATTTCAAGCATAAATACATTTACACATTGTTAACATATGGAAATGTATACAAGGACCAACAATCTCACACTGTGAGTCTCTGTCCATTGTGTCACCTGCACCTTCTTTCCTTGCACTCAGTTCTACAAATGGCACATGATTTATAGTTTCTTGATTCTAATGCCTCCATTGGACTCATACTAGCATAGCTGATGAATCCTCAGTACATGCATGTAATATATGCAGATTTATTTAGTTTTTAAACTTTCTTTTTTTAAACCTGAATTTCAGCAGATTAGCACACCTTTGCACATTTTGAGGCATACTCTTCCTTGGAGAGAAAGAAACTTAAAAGAGGGACTGTACATCATCATGGTTAGTCCCACCACAGAAAACACTGAACTGCAAGCTACCAGGAATGATCCTGTCAATCCATCCCATACTAGAGGTCTGCTTTAATGTAAATCTGATCTCTGTGATAGTTCCTACCAACTTTAAGTAACTAGAAAAGAAAATTTCCAGCTTCCAAGGAAGACACAAAGTATCTTATTCTAGTCTAGTGGAGACCTATGACAACAGGTTTTAGAGCTGAAATATTTTCACATCTACAGTAGACTTTCTTATTTGTCATAGTTTGAGAGAGAAAAGGTGCGTTATGCATTCCTAATATTAATTACACAGATAAACAAATTACAATGTGATTATTACTACTGTGTATGAGAGACATAAAATGAAAGAGATTTTTTAGATCATGTCAAAAATCTTTTGAAAGTGCATGCATCTCCCCTGATTCTGCAGCTTCTCTTTCCTCTTCCACTGGCAAACAAAGCACTTGAGGAAAGGTTCTCAACTGGTGGGTGAAATTCTTGCTGTTTGGTATCAGGAGATATATCACAGTCTTTCAGCTAAAGCTATTTAGCTGGGAAAATCAGTGATAGAAATAGTATATGCCTCTCTACAGAAGGTAGCTTGACAGGATCATCACCTAAGTGAGCAGTTTCTGATGGGCAACAGGAAAGAAAGCAAGCTCTTTCAGGAGACATTCCATACTTCACCATGACAACTCCTAGGGACTACTTTTTCTTTTTATTAGTTTTTTGCAGCTGTTCATCCATACACTACACCAGACTCTCACTCCATTAGTTTTATTTAATAGTTTATACTCCATCTACCATGCCTCTCAAAGGAAGACAAATCAAATATGTACAGTGCTATTTTGGCATGCCAGAAACTGGTGGGGAGGGAAGGCTTTAATCAGTTATAAATAAAACAAAAGCGTTGATATCTCTGTAAAGTTAGTACTGAGCTTACAAACTTTAAAGTACTTACCGCTCAATACCACTCAGCCTTGGTTGATGTTCGGCATCCCACACAGCATTTAGCTCTGGTATATCTACTATTATTAGAAGACGACTTTACAAAATAGGGTAGCAACACAGCATTAAAATTAAAGATTTCACAGCTGTTAAGAATTTATTTTGGGACTCTGTGTTGGTCTATAAGCACTAATAATGCCAACTGATACAGAGGGCATCTTCCTATAGGCATTCATGAAGTCACAAAATGTCGCAGGAAGAATACAGAAACCAGGAAGAGGGATGGTTGAATCCTGCCAACTCCTACCGCAGGATTCATTCACAGAGTAGCTCTTCTCACACGCACCTTTTTTTTTTTCTTTTTTATTTTTAATGCTTTGATACCCCAAGCAGTCCATGCCAAAGATACAGGTTCAAAGACAAACCTTTCAGTCATCTTTTCTTCTGGTCTCGTATCTTCCATTTTCCGTTAACTAGCAGTCCTGCAACTACAGGTCAACTGCTGTGTGCCCACACCAGTTATGTTACCTAGCTATCACATGCTCTATACTGCATTGCAAATATGTTTCTACATGTACTTTCTGAGATTTACTGATGATTCCAGACAGATTATAGTGGTAAGTATGAACTACAGCTTCTCAGAATATTTTTAAATGAAGAAAAACTTTTCCAAGATAGTCAGTTCATAAAAGCTAAGGTATTTCATGGATATGTACTGATTAACGATATTCTTACCAGAAAGGTCAAGAGGGAGTCTGGTGTTGAAAATCTTACTCAATCTCCTATTAAAAATGTGACAATTAATGCTTCCATATAATTGTATTTCTCACATCTTTACAGCAAAAAGGAATTGATTTTGTTCAGTAAACTCTAACTGTGATACTATCTCGGGCTACATCAAAAGATGCCCAAAAGAAACAGGATGACAGAGGAGGTCTCTGTCCCCAAAGAGTCTTAGCATAGTACCTTAGAACTGGAAGGACATCACAATTAACTGTAACAGAGAACAATAATGGTCTAAAAGGCAGGATCAGGCTAAGTTCAAGCTACTCTCCTAAATATTGCCTGAATCAGATTCGTAAACTAACACATCTTTTAATCAACTTTTAGCATGTGGCTCTGGCAATGAGTTTTAATTATTTGCATTTACAGTTGCATATACCAAAAAAAGTACATGCAATGATCCATTAGTTTGTGAAATTAAGCGGTTAAGTGCCAGAATTTTAACTGTGCTAGTTTAGTTTACAAAATTGTATATGCATGTTATGATAAAAATAACATTATTTAACTAAATTATACACACAGCATGAATGATAAGAAAACCAGATATTTCATCATAATAAATCATACTATTTAGTCCATCAATGAATGAGCAATAAAGGTCCCTATTTCACAATGAACTGATGGTTTGCTGTTCCCAGGTACAGAATGAAACCACTTTAATTTATTCTGCAACATATGCGAGAAAGGGACAGCTGGTACCATTACTCTTATTAAAACATTACAAAGCCAGAACAAAAACACTTTCTGTAGAAAACACAACATTATTTTCTCTAACTTTATGAAAAGAATGGAAACAAATCTTTTTTTAATTAAAATTCAATAAATTCTAATTCATTGGAACAAAAAAAAAAATTACACATGTGCTTCTTAGAANTTGTGGTGAGGGGCCCAAAACTGGACACAGTACTCGAGGTGCGGCCTCACCAGGGCTGAGTACAGGGGGACAATCACCTTCCTGTTCCTGCTGGCTACACTATTCCTGATACAGGCCAGGATGCCGTTGGCCTTCTTGGCCACCTGGGCACACTGCCGGCTCATGTCCAGGCGAGCATCAATCAGCACCCCCATCTTAATCCCTACATCCTCATAGCTACAAACTATTTGGAACTCATTCTAAGTTGCGACACTAATGGAAAAATCTCAATTCAAGCAAAAAAAAAAAATCAGTTATTAAATGCCTCAGGTTTCCACAGAAAACATCCTCCAAGTGTTGTTCCAACAGTTTCTCAGCAGTCCATCCCAATACTCAAGATGACAACCACATATATAGAGAGACCGGCTTGGCGAAGCAAGGAACTCACTGTGGAGCGCCAATGCAAAAAGGCTGTGTGTGTGAGGTGTAAGCCGGGACAAGGTGACTGAGGAGGAATTCAGAAACCCACATGAGCATGTAAGGATTGCAAGAGGTTAAACGAAGTTCAGTGGGAGTGAAGACTTGCACAGAACGTCAAGGGCAACAAGAGCAGCTATTACTGCTACAATAGGAATTAAAGGTTAAACAGGGAAAATATAAGCCTGTTGCTGAATTGGGCAGGTGATCTAGTGCCAGCAGACAGATGACCTCCTCTGTTTCAGTCTTCACCAACAAGGTCTCAAAGGCCTTTGGTGTTTATCAAAGGGGTTCAAGAACTACCAGCAGTAGCTCACCTGAGTCAGGGATGACTTGCAAGACCTTAAACCTATATAAATCCATGAGATCAGACAAGCTGCATCTACAGATACCAAGATAACCAGCCACTCTTCATCTCTGAGAAGTCACAGAGATGAAAGAAGGTCCTCCGTAATTTCAGGAAAATAAATGTGGAAACTACAGGCCAGACAATTTCACTTAAGTTCCTGGGAAAGTTATGGAGTTAGTCTGTTGGAATGCACTTTTCTTGACATACGGAGCAGAAGGTGATTACTGAGAACAGTCAACATGGATTTTTCAGGGGTA
This sequence comes from Psophia crepitans, assembly GCA_013399095.1. Classification (NCBI taxonomy): domain Eukaryota; kingdom Metazoa; phylum Chordata; class Aves; order Gruiformes; family Psophiidae; genus Psophia; species Psophia crepitans. The sequence continues at coordinate 12,998 of VWZZ01000289.1, read as the reverse complement.
AATAATTCCTGACCCAATTTGCCTTCTTGTAATAAAATTATTAGTTTTAATGATTAGGGGAGAGTAGGGGATGTAATTTATCTCAAGGCTTTCAACACTGCCTCACTGTTACTTAGGATGTTATGGTCTGTCTCTTCAGGTAGGCAGCTAGATGGATAAAAAGCTGGTGGGATGACCAAGCCCAGAAAGTAAATGTTTAATGGACCTTACTCCACCATGAGGCCAGTAACAAGTGGAATATCACAAGGGTTGATCCTGGGACATTTCCTGTTTAACACTTTAATCAGTGACTAAGGGGAGGCAAAAGTTTGAAGACCACATCCAATTCAGAGAAACAGTTGATAAGCTTGAGGGCAGGCATACAGTCCAGAGGGACCTAGATGGGCTGGAGAAATGGACCAAGAGCAACCTCATGAAATTATGTATGCATGCAAGGTCTTGCATCTGAAAAGGAACAACCCCATGCAACCCCTCTGGTTTTAATCACAGATTGATTTAGGGTTTAAATGACACATTTAAATGACATGTTCAACACCAAATTGTGAATGAACTTTGTAAACCTAGTTGTGTTTAGCCTGTATGGAATACAGTCCAGGTCACTATATAATAGCACTGAATATACTTTTTTTATTTCATACCACTATACATTAATAACAGAGGTTTCCATGAAGAGATTAAACAACACAGCCTATTTCTGGAAAAGTTTTCTTACGCTCACCCCTTACCTTTGTATGCAATTACTGGATGTTCAGCTCTGTGGCAGCGGGTGTCTTCTGTTGTTGTTGGCTCCAGTATTCCTAATACCCCAAGTCCTGCCAACAGCAGAGCGAGGAGGCAACTTCCTTTCATGGTGGCCATGCCGTTCTCCACAGCAGTCACTTCTTTTAACTGGCTACTCTTCTTGCACTCATGTGGAAAAAGCACCTGGAGAATTCAAAGGAATTTACTCAAGTACAAGAGCAAACCACAGAAAAAATTCGACAATTTTTGATGATTAAAAGAAAAGAACATTGCTTTGTCTGTGTGGTATTTAACTCCTCAAAAGTATGCTATTAGTTGTTCCTCTTAATTACTTCACAAACTTAAACAATTCTTTTACCACCCAGCAGGATTCAAAACCTGTTACTCTCCCCTTCTTCTACTTTAAAGTTTCATTTTGTAAGTTCTGTGGGGAAAATAATGTTTTCCAACATTATTTTTTTATTATTTTTAAATGCGTATTTAAAATTTGCTAATTTATCTAAATGCAGGAAATTTATCTAAATCTGTTCCACTTGGATCCACTGCCCCCCACCCCTCCTCACAAAGGAAAGAGTGCTTTGATTCCTTGTGAGTATAAGGTAGGAAAGGAGCTGCTCCTTCGTGTTACTGACTGTTTTGACAAAACGGCCTCAGAGTGTAAAAAGTTTACCCTTCTGTATATAGCTTACCCTTCTACAGAGTATGTACAGCAAAGCACAGAAAATAGCAGGAAAAGTTTCACCTCAATGCTCTGACAACGTACTTCTGCTTTACAGCAGGGAGCATCACTGGTTCTCAAACCAGCTTAATCCCTACCCGTTTGCCGAGACTGATGACAACGTTGCGTATTGCAACACCACTTTCTACTAAAATCTGGACACCAATCAACAATGTCATGGTTTTCGTTCAGCACCAGAATGAAGTTGAAATTTCAACTCCCTGATTTTTTGGAACATCCAATACCCAGATACTTAAAAGTAAGAGAATATTCACAACGTTGATATAATTTTAGATCCAACCCAATTCCTTTAGCTTTGTCATAACAAACATTCCAAGAAGTAACAACCTAATGCTGAAACCCAAAAAACTTTCACCACTGGCAGTTTTACTCAGCAAACTCGCTTGCTGATAGCACGCAGTTATAAGACATCACTGCCTTTTGGGGGGGGAAGACAGAAGATTTGAGACAACTCCGTAATGGCAGAAATGTCATTCTGCTGATTAGTGGAGCAATTCAGGAAAAAATAATCAGCAATATTGACTTCTAATACATTTAATCTCACTGAACTGCAGTGTGCTGTTTAATAAGGTGGAAACTTTCTATTTGTGTAAAATAAACATCCTCAACACATGAAACAAAGGGCTGTTAATTAAGATCATCCACAGTAAGACCAATGTGTTTTAAGAGCTACAGTCCTGTCATGGTTCAGCCCCAGCCGGCAGCTGAGCACCACAGGGCCATCGCTCACGCACTCCCTCCCCCCTCGATGGCGGGATGGGGAGGAGAAGGGGAACAGCACAGGGGCAGCCTCCTCAAGCTGAGATACCAACCGTCAATGGGCCAGCAAAGGGAGAGGGAAACAACAACAAAGCAGCAGGAGTTATAATGGGGTGTACACAAAGGTGATAACAAAGAGAGCAAATTACCAATCCGACCACCTACCCCATGCTCACACCCAGACAGTCCTGGAGCAGCCCCAAACAGAACCCACCTCTCCCCAGCCAGCCCCTTTTTATGGGGGGGGCATGATGGCACATAGTATGGAACAGCCCCAGCTGGCTTCTTCTGAAAATTAAGTCTATCCTGGCCAAAATCAGGTCAAGTCAGAAAGCAGAATGGGTAGAAAATATTGCTCCCTAACATTATTGTAGCACAAACCATCATAAAATGAACTGCTCTCCTCTTACCACTTTATTTTGCTGCCTTTAGAAGCCTTCCAGCTAAGACCTGAACACATCCAGTACTCAGTAATTTAAACTAAAGTAAATATATCAAAGATATAATACACCTGAGTGGTACAAAAATTTAACAGTCAGTTTTAGTTTCCTGCTAAATTCACTTATGTTTTAGAAAAAATAAGGTTGGGGGGAAGCTTCTAGGCAGCTAAATTCATATTCATACCTAAGTAGTATATATTATGATGTCATATTCCATTATGAATCTGTCCCTATAAATTGCTTGGGGCTCACAGAAGGCAGTATCTGCTCATAGAAATTCTGTGCGTTCATGTATATAGGAGCACAAAGCTCCTGTTCAAATGTTTTGATAGTACATTTTCTGCACAGGTCACATTTCAAGCATTATGCACTAGTCTTATCCACATTCGACCAGTTTATGTGGGTTATACCATAGCTAGTGGATATGACTAATTTACAGACCATACAAGCACATTACTACCAGCTAGTTTTAATTCAGATTTCTGTAAGGTTATTTATGTATATTTAGGAAGAAAAATGAAGGACAGATACCAAGTCACAGATTCAAAAGCTGGTTTTCTTGCACAAAGTACAGCAGCAACTCTTCCAACATCTACGAGTATGGTACTTTCATGTTAAATAAACAAAAACTTTATTTCTTCCAATTTCAGAAATACTCAGAAATGTGAGAATATAGTGGACAGAAATTAAACAAAAATTAAATTAAACAGAACAACTGACATCATCTACCAGGACACATGCAAAGCATTTGACACTGTCCCGTATGACATCCTTGCCTGTAAATTGGAGAGACATGGATCTGATGGACGGACCACTTGGTGGATAAGGAACTGGCTGGATGGCCACACTCAAAGAATTGTGGTCAATGACTCAATGTCCAAGTGGACATCGGTGACAAGGGGCGTTCCTCAGGGGTCGGTACTGGGACTGGCACCATTTAACGTCTTTGTCGGCAACATTGACAGTGGGGTTAAGTGCACCCTCAGCAAGTTTGCCGACAACACCAAGCTGTGTGGTGCGGTCAACACGCTGGAGGGAAGGGATGCCATCCAGAGGGACCGTGACAGGCTTGAGAGATGGGCCTGTAAGAGCCACATGAAGTTCAACAAGGCCAAGTGCAAGGTCCTGCACCTGAGTCGGGACAATTCCAAGCACAGTTACAGGCTGGGCAGAAAATGGATTGAGAGCAGCCCTGAGGAGAAGGATGTGGGGGTGTTGGTGGATGAGATGCTCAACATGAGCTGGCAGTGTGCACTAGCAGGCCAGAAAGCCAATTGTCTCTTGGGCTACATCAAAAGTAGTGTGACCAGCAGGCCGAGGAAGGTGATTTTCCCCCTCCACTTCACTCTTGTGAGACCCCACCTGGAGTACTGCATCCAGCTCTGGAGTTACTAGTACAAGAAGGACATGGAGCTGACGGAGCAAGTCCACAGGATCATGAAGATCATCAAAGGGCTGGAGCACCTCTCCTGTGAAGACAGGCTGAGGGATTTGGGCCTGTTCAGTCTGAAGAAGAGAAAGCTCTGGGGAGATATTATAGCAGCCTTCCGGTACCAAAAGGGGCTTTAAAAGGGCATGTAGTGATAGCACAAGGGGTAATAGCTTTAAAGTGGAAGAAAGCAGGTTTATATTAGATAATAGGAAGAAATTTTTAATGATAAGAATGGTGAGGCAGTGGAACAGGTTGCCCAGAGAAGCTGTGGCTGGCCCCTCCCTGGCAGTGTTCAAGGCCAGGTTGGACGGGGCTTTGGGCAACCTGGCCTAGTGTAGGGTGTCCCTGCCTATGGCAACGGGGTTGGAACTAGATGGTCTTTGAGGTCCCTTTAAACCCAAAACCATTCTATGATTTTATGATCTACAAGATTCTATGATCTCAGCCTTCTCTCTCTCCCTAGCTGTAAATGAAGCTCCACAGTCTTTATGTAAACAGGCTCCTATATCCCAGCCAAGTTTCAAAAAACAGTTGTACCCAGGACACAATAAAAAGAGAATCCTGTTTCTTCAAAGAAAGAAAAGGACCAGCAGTCTTCATCCAGGTATGTGTGCAGCAGATTTAGCATCTTACAGATGCCATCCATCTTATGGATGCTGTGTTTTCCATTAGAAAAAGGATACTGACTTTCATGGGACTAATCCTGGTAAATAAAGACTAAGATGTAAATGTTGGCAGGTCTGATGCCTTGTATTCTGCAGGGATTGAGAGGATTTCTCCCCACTTATCCCCTGTTTGCAGAACTCAGTAGCAGAAGAAAAGATTCCTTCACAACAGTACCCTTCCTCAGCTTTTAAAGCCAAACAGCGTCCTCTGGAAAAACAAGCTACTTACAGGCCATAGCTGGTCTCTGATACAGTTGTTTACATGTATAATCATGATGTGGAGATTTCTGCAGGCAAAGAATTTTTTTCCTACCTAGCTGGACGACTCCTCACACTGCATGCATCTCACATGGTAAAAATGGAGGCAGGAAACACTCCTTTCTCTCAACCAGAATATCTAAAGACAAGTTTAGACTTTGGAGGACAGGCAAAGAAGGATGTGAATGCACTTCTGATAATATGTTTCAGAGAAAAACAGTAACAGTTTAAATTTCTTTCTACCTCTACCTGTTTAAATGTATTGCAATGTTTTATTAATTTAAGTGTATTAGCTATTTTAGATGTTTTAATTTAACTATATTAAATACTTTGCAGGGAACTGCAAATAGAAGCTCACTTGCAACAACTCAGAGGAGAGTCTTCAGAGACCCTAATCAGACAAGAGAACAGTAAATCAAGGTCACAGATAGAAACCTCATCACAAATTCTCACATGAGAAAAGGAAAAGCTTTAAGTCAGCCGAGCAACTGGGGGGAACAGGAACTCACTATAAACTTCATTAGACTAGGGCATGCACAGAAGGAGAATGGAAAATGAATCGAGAGATTCCACCTAATACAGTGCTAGAAAAAATAATTAAAAACCTCAACAAAAACGCCCAACCAAACTAAAGAACAAAACACACAAACAGACACCCTAAGAACCAAAAACCTCACACACTCCCAAACCAAAAAAAGACACAAACCACACCTCATAAAAACCCCAACAAACAGAGCACACACCTTCAACATGTACCCACAGCATGAACAGCGAAACAGACACCTTAGAAAAAGCCTTCTAAACGAAACGCTTTTCCACAGAGTTTCCTCTCCCCTGCACATCCTTGAACAAGGACCACTGCACAAGTTCCACCTCTGCCGGAGATACCGGCTGTAAGAGTGAGCCTGTGGAAGCAGCGCCTGACTCCGTACCCACATTTCTGCTCTGAAACACTGCACCAGAGAGTCAGGAGTCCTGAAGCAGGTAAAGGAGTCCTTCCTGAAACAGGCCCTTCTCCTCACTGAAACCGCAACCATGCTGCCAAGAAGTGATAGTCACAAAAGGCAAGAGAACCCTAAACATGAAAAGTTTAGGCTAGTTTTCTTGATTTCTGTATAGTGTCTATATGCAAATCTCTTTCAACTACGAAATACAATAGTCAGGTCAAAACTCTTCCAAACACATCCATAATAGTGACACTGACGGTCTTTTTAACTATTGCTGTACATTTGGGAACTACCACTTTGACCTGTACTACTTGGGTTGGTTGCTTTTTTAGCACAGATCTTTAATCAAATTTCTGACAAATTGCATTTTACAAGTCTGTAGAACAATCTGAGGATGAGAAAAGAAAAAAAGCAGAATTATAAAATGTAATATATTTCAATATATTATTTTATTTAGATATGTGAAGGGTCTTGTGCACTTTTCCTCTCCCTCATTCACTTTTGCTTTAGCTTGTCTACAAGAAATATAAAGGTGAATAAGGTCCATTAGGTAAAAGTGTTATTTTTTACAAATGTAGTATTCAGTTTCTCCATCAAGAAAGAAACAAAACAATTCAATATTTTCTATTTTAGCTGAGCCAATAAAAGATACGTATTGCTAATGATCAAAAGTATGAACAGCTAAGCATGCAAGGCATGTAACTGCTACTGCTAGGTCCAAGCAGATTCATTCAGAGACTACTCTCTCCAGGCAATGAAGTCATCTTTTTAAAATTAAATAATCAGGATATCAATATTTCTAGATCAGTTAAAATACACAGTGTTGGAAGTACAATCTACCTCTGAATTATAAATTACATTTTCTTTTGTTTGATTAAAATAAGCTGCTATATAAAAAGAAGAGAGAGTTGCCACACTAACCACAGCTGTTCAGCAGCAAAGATGCTTTCAAATAATTATTTTTGCTGATCCTGTGTCAGTTTAACTGCACTTTCAGTGAATGATGAAGTGAACTTATGTCAATATGAGTATATCAACAGCAGAGTTTGGCATGGTTAAAAGATGATGGTTTCAGGACTGGTTCTGGGTAAGCGCATCCACGAGCAGGTCTGGGATTTCTTGACGTGCACACCAGTGTCTGCTCTCACAGACCCTGCTCATGTGAAATGCTGCTCATTCCACTTTCCCTGGGCACTTCACTCCCCTTCTTGTTTTGCAAAACAGTAAAGGTTTGATAAAAATTTACTCATGCTAACTACCTACTACAGAAAACACGCACCTTCGTGCACAAACATGAACCTGAGAAAAAATACTTGTCTAATAAAACGGACTATACATTGTCTGGGTTCTTTAGAACAGAACTATGAGTCCAGCAAAAGATGTTGCACCATATTGCTACTGAACACACTTCGAAATAGTTAGCAACAATTATTTTATCTTTGGTGATGTAAATTTTTCTAAAAATACCCAGTTTGTCTACTATACAGCTAGTGCCACCTTTTTACAATTTCTTAGAAGGTGGTGATGAGCAGGCAAGAAGAATTGATGCTTCCTCTTTGGCAAAAAAAGCCCACACTGTTGTGCATTGCTAGTAAGCATAGGGACAAATTGGGAAAGAGGGTATCAGCAGTCATATATATGGTCATAAAACTGGAATACATAAACACCCCTAGGAGGTAGCTCTGCCTTTTTCTGTAATGGATTTTGTTTTTTGAAGTCAAACTACTCAAATTCATACAAATCATTTGAGAGGAAGATTGCTGTAGAAAGGAATATGTAAAAAAGCCCCTGTCATCACATCTACCAAAAGATGTAGCTAAATTCTCAGGCAATGTATACTCTCCAAACTTCCAGTCCTGACAAACACCACCACTGGTGACAAGCCTTGGAGGCAGTGGGGATGGGGAGAGTATCAAGAGGGCTGCATCTGTATAAAATAACAGTGCTCCACTCTCCTCCAGTGAAAAATGTGAGTGCTGTGTATAAAAGGCATTCACATTTCACTTTTTTCAGAAATGAACTGCAGTTTTTTTCCTTAGTCACCTCTACTCTTAATAATATATAGACACAAGGTGAATAGGTATCAAAACTCATTTAGATCTTGTTTTGAAAAAAACCCAGCTGTTTTTACTGTAGTGATTAATCCTGTTCCCCTGTCAAATGCACAAATAAAAGCTATACCACTTTACAATGTAATTACTTTGAAATACATCCCTTATTCAGTACACCTTTAGCAAAACAATTTGTATATCACTCAGATACACAATTAGATTAGAGCAATAGCTCAAAGATCATCTCATTAAATATCAAGATGAGACTGGAGGCTATAAAGCCTCTTCAGTGAAATAATCCAGTCGTATACTATCGTGTTTCATCATTGGACCCAGCAATGAAGACAGCTATGTGGTAGAGAAGCGTATTCTAATTTGTTTTCTCATAAAGTGGGAGTCAGTTTCAATTAACAAACTGATTACCAAGTTCCTTCAACTATTTTTTTTAATGTTACCATTCATTTCTGTAGTGGCATGAATTTTAAGATCTGCAAGAGGCAGTCACCCATCAGCTGTCATTGACTAACAAAGTCAAAAATCAATCCTTAAATTCCTAGTGACATTCTGCCACAAGCCTGCTAATATCTGTCCCTGATGGTGACAACTCATAAAAGAAGAATCTGTCAACAAAGCTAGTTCTCCAGCGCTGCTCAAAGAGCTGTGATACTTGTGATTTCCACAAAGGAAGTACTGCTTCAAGAACAGTGGCCAGAATGAAGCAAGAAGTTTATAATAATGCCTCGGATCTCATTTATCACATCATAGGTATGTCTGCCTCATCAGTGAGGCATTGCACCAGTGGACCACAGTCGTCGTGAGCAAGCACCAGCCAACCCAGCAGGTCCACACAGAAGAGTGCCACAAGCAGTTTACAGGTAAGAATAAAGGTAGTCACATCAGCACAGCCTACACCCAAGTTACAGAAAAATCTCAGCTCTTCTTTTTCAAATCCCTTTTTCTACTAGCCACCCCTTGGCTCCTCAGCCTTTCTGGTATGCTCCCAATGCCCAAACTCCCACCTCTCATTTCCTTCCCATGCAGTGGGACATCCACTGAACTGTGATCCTCAGTCTGGCCATCAGAACTCAGTCTGAGGCAGCAGGAGGAGATACTCTCCTCCTCAGACAGACGATAAAGCCAACACAGTTTTGGGGTTTTTTTTTACAAAATAATTGTAATGGAAGAACCAAATAGTAACAACTGTTTGCAAATAAAGGACATAAAAAGTGGAGAAAGTTAGAAAGAAAATCAGAGACAGTTTAGTAGCCATGGCATGAAGTGAGAGAAAACGAGCTGGGAGAGTGCAGAAGTGTCAGCTAGTGCAGGAAAAAGAAATGGAGGGAAGAACTGTAGCAATTCAAGGATCTAGGCACATCCCTGCATTTCAACATCTTTCTCTCTACACCACGGTTATCTGCTCATTTTTCAGTTAGTACTATTATTGGCAAATCAAACACATTTTCTTAGGGCCCAAAAGATGGTCAACACCATCAACATGGCATACAATCTGTTCCGTAGTAAAAAAAAGGTAATAAACAAATAAAGAAATATCTTACAAAGTCATTTAGTTGTACAATACTTTCAGGTGTTGTAATAGCCGTTCATTAGCCAGTCCTTACCACAGGACTAAAAAAAAAAATGGCATAGCTTCAAAACGGGATTGAGCATATCCTCAGAAAAAGGATCCATTGATGGTTATGAAATACCTAGACACTCCCATTTTGCAACGTGAAACTCAGAAACTTCCTGAGCCTGATACTGCAACAATATTCAGGAGAAGTCCCACTAGCTGCTTGCTGGGGTTTTACCCTCTTCCCCAAGACACGTGCTGTTTGCTCCTGACAGAGACCAGATGCTGGGCTGGATGAACCTCTGACCAAGCACAGCCTTCAGTTCCATACTCTGCAAAGATCAGAGCTCTGCACTGCACAACATTTGTAGGGTGCATTTTATTCACTTCTATTGTCATACAGTGCATACAAGTCTGTATTTACAAGTTATTCATAAAGCCTCGTGAAAAGTGAACATCTGTATCTGACTAACACAAGGAAAATCCATTGCACAGCTTTTTACGAAGCACACGCTAAATACAGTACATGAGTTGCGACCACAAAGACAAACCGCATCAAGAATAGCCTGTCCACGGCATTTTTAGTTAATGTTTCCTCACCCACCCAGTAGGAAGCCCTACCGTTTGGAAAGATATCTGTCATCGCCCAGTCAGCAAAGATCTGAGTTTCTACAGAATCACTGTCATTAACTGGACTCCCTTACAATCTGTCCCAAAACATGACATAAATTACATTTCAAAAGTTTCTTTCAATTTATCCAGAAATGCTGTTAGTGGCCCTTACAGATATGCTTTTCAAATATCCCTGGCACACTCCTAAGAGAGAAAATATAATACATAAAGCTGTGGACAACAATTTTTAAAGCAATGTGTACTTCCAGAGACCTAGCAACGTTGCCCCTGAATGAAGATGCTATACTACATATTTCTATACCTCAGTCAATGAAAATTATTTGCGAAAAATCTTATTTATCCATTAAACCTGAATATAATAGAGCATGATAGTCCTCCTCATTGAACAAGGATTAATAAGAAAAACAATGACCACACAATTAAAGCATTATTAATACTTATTTTCATCATATTTTTAGCAAATGCAGTCCCAGTTTATGGCATTGTTTTTTTCCTTCCTTTTAAGCTGCATAATTATGTTGATTTCACATAACTAATGTCATATTTTTTAAAAAATAAAATGTTTTGGTCTTGTAGGAACTACCGCAACGATGACACTTCTTGAACAGCTTTTAAAGTCTCTTCTTCCCTAGCTTTACTGTTAACCTACTTTTTGTAATCTGCTAAAAAAGCATCTGTGCTCCCTGTATAAGAAGGGGCTCACAGAAAAAGTGAATTTTGAAATTTCATGGGAATTATTAATCTATGCAGGACCAAAGTCACAACTACATGCAAAGCTGTAACTATTAATTTGCATTAACAATGTGCTGAAACTTCACTGTATATAAAACAAAAGATATTCTTAAATTACAAAAGATCATGCTTTGAAAGCTGGCCATGTGTTTCGTCTTCTACCACGACCTCTACCCAAATTCTGATATGATACAGGATGGGAGAAGGAGGAGATGCTCTAGCTTAGGATGCTTTGTCACCTTTTTCTTTTCCCTTCATCTTACTATAAACCATCTTGTACTGAGAACTATATACTAAAAAAAAAAAAAAGCAGGTTTAAAAACATGACTTCATTGAACAAAAAGCAGTAGTCCAGGAGTGGGAGGAGATCCATGCAACAGAGCAGCAGAAGACAATATCTCAGAGATAATCTTCAGAAAAAAATTGGCTAGGAAGAGGGAAGTTTTATCAGCTGAGGGGAGAAAGAAGATGATGAATGCTAGAGTTGGATGCAAAATTTGTGTAAAACCTTGAAGATGTATAAAAAGTAGTTTTGAATGAAGGCAAGGTTACTGTAAGCAGGTAAACAAGAGGTAGTATGAAAGTAATGCATTCCCTATGCAAATAGGGAAGAGGCAACACAGAGATTGGAGTCGTATATGTTGAATAATTAAGAGAGAAGATCATCACATCACAGATTATCACTGTAGCCATCTGGACATACTTTTTTATATTTGTAAATTGTAAAGGAGATCATGCCAAAATTTGTACATGGATGTAAGAGAAACCAGAAGGAGGAAAATAATACAGAAAATTCAGATAGCTGGGTTTTTAAAAAATGTATATTCGACAGAAGAGAGTTCTCTACCATTTTCTATGTCACTGTACAAAAGTACTTGATAGTACTTGGGAGTTAGCTTTCATAACGACTTAATATAACACATTTCTAAACGTGAATCGCCAATCTAAAGGACAAAATTGTACTGCTAAAACAAAACTATTAGTGGATATTCTGCACATTAATAGTAGGCAAACTTCCAACATAAAGATTGTATTTAAGTAGTTACTACTTTAAAGAACTGCTGGATGAGCTCCAAAATGTCATGAAATGACTACTGTGACAGTCTGCTTCAGTTAAATACTACAGGCAAACCTATCCTTCTTGTGGTGGGTTCGGTTCTGCAGTTATTTGGTACAGGTTTAAAGGGCAGTGGTTATTTAACACATTTCAGCAAATGCATGGTGGTCACAGCACTGACAACGAAAATACAGTGGAGGAGAATACACTTTTGTATGTCAAATCCACTGACTCCCACGCCCCCATTTGCTAACGCATTTCAGACTCCCACCTCCTCTGAACTCCCACGCAATAACCAGCTTTTGATTTGTTTCTTCCCATCAATAACCACCATAGTCTCTCTTCACAGCAACAGCTTAAGTGACAGCAAGGTTTAGCAGACTGATACCAAGGAAAGGGAGAGGTGAGGCAACTCAGAGCTCCCATCCTAAATCACCATTACGGAACATTTCTGCTCCCCACCTATTTATTTACACACAGCTTTTCTATCAGGGTGGGCACTCAAAACACCCACTCACCCCACCAAGTTTCTGGATTCCTCCTTCAGTTCTTGGATAACCAATGGAGAGAGCATCCCACAGAGAACACTTAGGTGGTCTGAACCATACAATGTCTCTGTGCTGCTTATGTAAAAAGACTAGGGTTAGCTAGCTTCTTATCTCACTTTCCTTGGTCTTTAACATTACCACTGCAAAGATGACAATTTATATATATTTTTTTTACATCAGCAAAAGTTTTCCCATACAAAGATTTAAGACACAAATGAAAGCACTGTTTAATGTCCTTCTAATTTCATGATAAAACGCCCGTGATTGTGAAAAGCTCAACATGAGCCGGCAGTGTGCGCTGGCAGCCCAGAAAGCCAACTGTGTCCTGGGCTGCATCAAAAACAGTGTCGCCAGCAGGTCGAGGGAGGTGATTTTCCCCCTCTACTCCACTCTTGTGAGCTCAACCTAGAGCACTGCGTCCAGCTC
>VWZZ01000288.1:472585-509122 GCA_013399095.1 Psophia crepitans | reverse complement strand
AATGATTCTATGATTCTGAAAACCTGGTGGTCTTTTGCTGGTGCTTGACTATACAGCAAATGCTATCAGACCTAACTAGCATAAAGTTCAGCAAAGACCAGCACCGCACATAGACAAAAAACCCCTGTGCTTTGAAGCACATCAGCTGGACAGGAGTGATTCAGCAAGGCAAGGCAGGGAAAAATGAGTTCTTAAACTTCTACATGTTGATAGCATAAAAAAAAAAAACCAAAAAACAAACAAACCAAAAAAACCTAAAGAAGTGCAGATCTCCACTGCAGGAAAAGGGGGTAGTGAAAAGTTATTTGACACCAAGGATCGAAGAAAAGGATACATAAGGAACTAATCTGAAAAACTATAGCCATCAGTACATCTATTGTTCTACATAGGTGCAACCTACCTCAAAATAGAGCAACTTTCAAGCCTGCTAAGCTCAGGAAGTTGCATGTGACTTCTTGAGTAGAAAATGTTTTAGTGAATTTCTCAATATTCAGTAAATGTTCATTTACACGAAATTTAAATGAAGGTGGCTTTTCAGTAAACTCAGGATACAGCTTAAACTTCTAGTCATAGACAAATAGCGTCTAATAAAGTTATGCCACACCAATTTTCTCCATCTTCATCTAATCACTGGTTTCCAGATAGCATTAACTTACGTTAAGCTCCTTCACAAACCATTGGCTTGAGTAGTTTCTTTATAAATGTATTTGTTACCTCTCAAGTAACACGATTTTCTATGCTTAAAGTAATTCACACGAAAAAGAAATATTTACATGAATGGCTTATATTGTTTTTAACATGCTTTTTAAGCACATCCTGATATAACTAGAATACCTAACAAGAAAGTAACACTAATCTCATGTTAAAGCAGGTATAGCCACAAGCATTTAAAATCATTGTTGTCATCCTGTCATAGAAAAAGATATTGCAGATTACAGGACTTCTTGCTAGATTAAACACATTTCTCAAACTGTTCCTCTTATCTCTGCTGTCATTTCAAGGAATATCTCAAGAGGGAGGAAACATTTTCTTCCTATCGATCATTCTGCAACAGCATTTGGCAATGCCCCACATTCAAGCCATGTGGCACAAACTGTACATTTTACACAGCGTGGCAGGAGAAGGCTATCTTCGCACTCCAGAATATTGGCACCATAATAAAAAAAGATTTTGTTCAAATGGCTCTCTCCCGCAGCAATATATGGCATCTTCAGAGTCACCAGGCCATACTATATTTGGCATTTCTATTACTCGCACTTCAGCTGAAGGGGATCAGCTGCTGAAGAACCTCTGATTTTCCTTTGGAGTTTTCAGTAGTGTGTTTCTAGCCCTTCTTATCACAACACAGAAAGGCCTGGAAACTAGAACTCTTCACATTTCAATAACGATTCAAATTTAACAAACTTACTAGTTACACTTCATAATTTGGGCATCTGACTCTTGAGGTTGGAGCTCCTGAGTTGGCAACACTTCACAATGTTATAAAATGCTAATACTTCACCCTGCATATGTCACTCAAAGCAGCAAAGGGTTTGTTTAAAATAGCACCGGTTGCCAGTCAGCTCCTAAAAGAGACAGGTCAGACCTGCCCCAGGCATTCAAAACCAGGATGAAGAATCTGGAAAGCCTCTGACAGACAGTACAGATGGCATTTGATATCAGCAAGCAGCAAACTCTAGCTCACCCCTCAGAAACAACTTGAGTACCAAAACAGCCTTCCTCTTCCAGATCACAAACAACCCCTAGAATCAAGAGCAGCAGGTTTTTGTCCTCAAATGTGCTCATCTGCAATGACTGGAATATCTTGAGCAACTTTGGCTTCTGTGCTGTGGTCTGTAGCGTCCCTTACCAGATTGGTACATAAAGCAGCTAGACTCTGGACTTCATGACCTTCAGATCACTTGACCTACCCTCAAACTCTTGAACTTGGCCTGACAGCAGAGAATAGCACTTTCCCCTGATAATCACAGAAGGAGGAGGGGAATATTTTAGCCTGACATTAAAATGTCAGCGTTTTTCTCTCTGTCAATATAAGATGTACCATTAATAATAACCTAAGTGATCTGAGGCAAAATCATGAGCCCTGGGGGTAAAAAAATTCAGGCAAGAAATGCATCAGAGCTAGATGGTTTAAGTAACTATGGTGGATCACTTTTGAAGTCAAATGTATGCACATGAGGAGTCTATATCCATAGCTTGGCGTTAGAGGAAACAATCTAATTTTCTGGAAGCAGTGCAGGCCTGCAATTATTTAAGGTGTGAGGAAACCACGCTCAGTGGCTCGGAAAATCAGCGTTGACATGTTATCCATAAGCAACTAGAGAGAGTAATTTTTAGAGTCCTGTTGGAAACGTCATCGAAGTATGACAGTGCATCATAGAGGTCTGAGAACAAGCAATCAGCAGAGCTGGGAACACATTTCTGTCATCGGCATTCTGTAAGTCTTCTTGCTAGCACTAGCCATCATTTCTTCTACTTAAGCACAAGATCATTTAAAGTGAGAGACAAATGGGAAGCTCTAGGCTCAAAGTTGTCTTTTATAATTTATACCCATGCATGTATGTAATCTAAATAGCTTAACCATATAGAAGATAGCCAATGATGTTTTACAGGCTAAGAACTAGCAAATAAAGGGAAGAAAAAAGATAGCAATTGCTAAGTATAATTCTATTCAATATGAAAAAAAAAAACAACACAGTAATATACTGGTTATAAAAGGAGGAAAGAACACCAGGAATGACGCAACAAAATATTTTCCAAGCAAAGTTGGAAGAAAAACGGGGGAGCAGGGCAGTCCCCAGCAAGTCTTGAAAGATTTGACTCAAACCTTGAATGCACAAGAACTAGACTAAATTTACAAAAGAAAGGGTTTGATTACAGATAGACAATGCCTTGAAAAAGTATAAAACTGGTAAACAACCGTGCTGAAGATTTTCCTGTTTCATATGAGACACTGCACTTGGATTTACAGTAACACAGAAAGCAAGAACAGACGATGCTTTTCATGTAGAAGTGTGATGCAGCAAATGGTAATTCATTTTGCAACTCCAGCATCCATCTTCTGCCACTCCTTACCTTAGGCATAAGCCTTAGCTAGTCACTCCCATTCACTGTTACAAGAAGAAATTTCATCAATCTTCAGCGTCCCTCTGTAAAGTCAGAATAATACTGGTTTAACTGGGACAGTCACGGTGCAAAGTACCCCACCATTGTTAAAAAACAGTCTAAGACATTCTTTTGGACCACAGTTTCACTGAACCACAGAATTTCCTCTGCTTCTCTTTTCAAGCCACGTGCTTAATAACTTACCCATTTCTGTAGCCATCATAGCAAAGTAGGAATAGGGACCCTTGTGAATGGTCCTTGCATGCTGTTTAAATTTTATTTTTAGGTCAGTCATCTCAATTACACTTCTTTTGTCAGCCTTTTCTATGAACTTAGAAGCATTCTCTATTTCTCTGTCCACATATGGTGCGTGCCCTGTCTTACTGTACCGGTGCTCCCTTGGGAGCTAAGCCTCTAGGCATTACCACAATGCATTCAGCAACAAACCCAGCAAGACGCTAATAGGCTGTCTTCATTAACCTTTGCTGATTGAACTGTGCTCCATCGTATTTGCACTCTGCACATTTGTGATGTCTCATAAAGATTCATAAGGGGGATTTTAATGGCAAAAGAGCCTATATACTAAATTGCCTATCCACTGAAAAAGAAGAGTGTGTGTAGGCAAGAATAGATTTAAATTATTTTTTTTTCCCTCGTCAAAGCTCTGGCAGCACTTGAAAGGGCAAACAGAACACAGGAATGGATCAATAAAGGAACTGCAGGGATGATAATTAATGTGGGGAAATGGCTATTTAAGCACAGCAACAGAAGCTGCATTCACTAGGTATCCAAAATAAAAGGAGACAGGTTCTGAAAGAGCCATCAGATGGCATCAGCGCTAGCTCATAGGCACAGGGAGTCCAGTGTGAAATAGGTGTTTCCCAAAATATTGCTGTCATCCCTCACAAAACACGATGCAAACCAGTCAGAAAGTTGAGTTGGACCTCAATTCCAACAGAGGTAACTTCTGAGGGTAAATACCTTGCCTTTAAATTACCTGTGTAATTTAAACTCCATAACAGGGTTTTTTCAACTTATTGTGTTCATGAAGGTTGAACAGCTGAAATTCAAAGTAATTTTTAAGCCATGCAGAAGGATGATCAGGGCAACTTATAATTTTATACGTATTTTATATATAGAAACTTAAAAATCTCCTTCTGACCTTATTAAGCAAATATGCCATACATATTACTCTCTCAGCTTTTCACCAGGATAATAAAAAGTCTGCAGGTTACAATATAAATTAATTACTTGTAATTGACTAATTTGATCCAAAGGAAAGAAAACAAGATATAGGACACTAACAGTTCAAAGGCATGGAAAACCCTAAGTAGAGAGCTACAGCTGAATGAACATAAAAGCAAATTTGAGATGGCCATGTGAATAAAAACAAGGAAGGCATTTTCAGAGCCATCAAAGATATGTTCTGTAGGCCTCACAACATGATGATTTATTAGTGTTTGTTTACATTAAAAAGAGGAGGACAACAGAACAAACTTTGATGTTGCTGCTTTATATTAGGCAATGAGTCCCTTTCCAGCTGCATTTCAAGGAAACTCAATAACTGCTCTTAGCTGGAAGAAGTGCCCTTGCCTCAGACCATGAGGAAAATTAAACCATAATTCTCTTTTGGTTTAATCAAAGTCTGCAGAAGAAACCAAACTGTACTGTACAAGTGGGGGAGAAAAGGTGAAACACCATAAACTCTTCAAAATCTAGGGAATGGAGACAGAATGGGAGCTTCTTTAAGTATTTCCTATTTATACTTCCCTGAAACAAAGCAACTTAAACATCAGCAATGCACGTCGTGTTCCTGCACTGATTGCCACACCTTGTGAAATTGCAACACATCTTCATAAGTACTCTTCAAAGCAAGGGGAAAAGCTTCATAGCTCATCAATAAACATGAAAGAGTAGTCTTACAGAAATTTAGCCACGACATGTTCAATTATTTCAGTGGAATCAAGCAAGTCCTCACATTACCCTTGAAGAACAAATCGAAATAAGAGAAAAACCTCTGTGAAGGGTCAAATGTTTTAAAAGCTTTGCTCTACACTATGGTGCAGAATACAAAAAGATAAGAAAAAAGGTACAGTCTTTCGGCTGCTGTTTCTATAATTTTGGTACGTTATATGAATAGTTAGTAAGAATTATTTTCATTAAAACTGTACTGTTAGGGAAGAAGGATCATACTTCCTGTTAATTACAGTTCTTCACAGATGAAAAAAATGATGATAATTTGTAACCAGTGATCTGGAATGTTGTTTCTCTTTCTTTTCAAAACTCAGACAGGAATATTTAAGATTCAAATTACTGCTTGGATGATACTTTGTGCTTATTACCTCCTCCCCCAATGCTGTTAAAATTGATTCATTAATTTTTAATCTAAAAACAATTAATGTAGGAAGTGAAAGGTTAGGTTTGAAATAAGGTGTGATACAAAGGGGATGGCAGGCACCCTGATGAGCAGCAGATTGGCTCTGATCTTTTGCAAGCCAAGTGAGATGTTGTTGTTCTGCTATGGATGAAGGGGCTCATTATCCCAAAGATAATTGCCCAGATGCCACACCAGTGAGGTCACAGAAAACACGGCTGTGGTTGCTGAACCAGTATTGGAGCTAATTAACAGTTGAGGCTGCAGGCAGCCATTTTCTACAGACCTCTACTTAGATGCACAGCTTTCCCATCCCGTTAATGTTAACCATTTGCTCACTCTCTTTTTGCTGCTGAATAAAAACATCATCTCACCTGTCCAAAGAGCAAACACTGGTGTTATTTTTACAGCATTAAAATGCCTCCTTTCAACCATCCTGCTCATATCAAGGAGTATCAATCATTTTCATCCCAACGTCAGCTAAGGATCTGGCATCTCTTCTTGTTTAATATCGAAAAAGGCTGCATCAGAAATGAAGAGTAAGCCTGAAGTTCTAAAAAGATCTAACTCACACTAATAAGCAGCATAACACATTTTAACTTTCCATCATGACTATTTTTTTTTTCTGTCTTTCATTCTGGAATACCTTGTTACATAACAAGGTGAAATCATGAATTGAGACCTTTTGCATCTGATGATTTCTAAGGCCGATCTGTGTTTCAGCCATACCTGCCTTAGAGGGGTAGTTTAGTCAATAATGCAGCAGTAAATTCTACACTTGCAAACTCCTGAGCCTCGGCGGGCTCTCCTTGATTTTAATGGGTCTTTCAACATGAGCACACACAGCCATCCAAGTGGAGTTCACTGCAGCAACAAAGGATTTGCCATGACAGCAGCAGGCAGGACAAACAGGTAGTTTTTTTAATGGTCTTTTTCAGATGCTGTAATTTCTTCCAGTTTCTTCGACTGACACCTGGTATGTTGTTATTAGCTTGAAAAGCAGCAACTGAAACTTGGTAAGTCTGCATTTCTGTAATAAAACTGAGAGGAGTTTCAGCTGTTTACCCTTGTGAATTTAAGTCAAGTTTAATATATCTTTATAGCCAAGAAATACTTAATATAATAAAAAAAAAATTAAAATTGCAAAAAAAAAAAAAGGTCAGCATCCCCTTTCAAAGATGGTTACATTTCATCAGGACAGAATCTTTTTCTATAAAAAAGTAAACCATTCTGGGTTTTTTACCTTCTTTCACTAATGGGAAAAATTTTGGTTTTAAGGTGTTGTGAGACAGTACCTGTTCTACTGTTGTTTTTTTTTTTAACAGTCACTGAACCGAAAAAGATTGGCTGTCTCAATCTCTAACTGCTAGCTTTATTCTCTGGACCGTTTAACCATTACAGGGGCTCTTTCCCAAGATTTATGTAGAAAGTGAAGCCATTCCTACACAAGGAATGTGCAAAAGCCTGAATGACCTTCAAGTGGAGAGGCTTGCTTTCACCTCACACCCAGCTGTGCCCTGCTTTACTCTTTCCTGCCACTTGGAATGTTTTGCCATCCCCTGCAGCTTCTGAGACCCTTGTCTCTTTTCAGAGGGCTGATGCTCCATCCACACAGGCTCACACAATATTTCTCTTAGCCAACAATATTGAATAAGGTCAGGTTTTGTTATGGGGATTTTTTGTGTTGGATTTTTCCACCCAGTACCTTCTTTTTCCAGTCTTTCTGTCAGGTTTGCACATCATAAATATTTATCAGTGGGGGCAGGATTGCCTAGCTTTAAAATTTGAGCATGTACTCAAATACGTATACTATGCATACATATATATGTATACACACATACACATGTACTCGAGGAACAGTCTTTACAGTGATCTACAAGGTTTTCTGACCATACAAAGATATCAACATTTTTCACTGCTTGGAAAAAAAGTCAAAGGCAGGCAGTATAAATGGTTAGTGATAGCAAAGCAAAAATAAAAAGAAATCTGAGAATGAATCTCTGGGAACCTATAACAGCTGTCACAGAACGGCTGTAAATGGGTAAAACCTACACTGGAAAGAAGATATAGTGATTATTTTTTCAGGGTGAGCAAGAGGACTCCATGCAATGTAAATCTAGTCTGAGAGAACTTGCAAAGAATAAGAATACCTATTTCAAATATATGGTAGGTAATAGGGCCTTTTTTGGTGTCTGAACCTGAAAATGACATCTTTCAAGCAAATCCCTACCTGTAAAATTGTCATTGGCATCTTTTTCATATACACATGCATTTTTATGCCCATGCTTTTGCTACAGTTCAAAGGTTGATTAATTAGCAGAGCATACCCTGTGAGAAAGGCAAGAAACTGTTATCCAAATACAGGATTCATTCAGGCTCTGCTCTAGTCCCGGCCTCGAGATCCACTATCTCACTAAAATTATTCTACGTGTCTGAGCTTTAGTGGTTCTGGAGATTTTAATTTGGAATAGAGAAGAGACAGAACAAGAAAGCAAACACAACGTCTGACATAAGAAATAGTATACTGACTTATTTAAGACTTTTAAAATGCTGCCTGATTCAGTGCTTCCCAGTCCAACTTGTTAAATCACTTCTAGCAAGAATCTAATCTATTCATATACTGCTCCAGAGTGCACAAAATGCCTGATTCACAAAAAAAGTGTGATTTGTTTGAAAAGTCTGCTTTTAAAAAAGTTATTTTCATTTTCTTATGGAAGCATTTGACATGTTTCAACCATTGAAGCAGCCTTCTGAAAAGAAATCAAGTCTGTGTTTAAAGATGTAAGTATATTGGCTAAGTCAGGCTCCAGGTTTTACATGTTTTCATGTTATTATGTTTGACATTACACCACTATAATCTAATATTCTGTTATGGGGTGTCACAACACAGTAAAAAAATCAGAGCAACCTGATTACAGATCAGCAGGAACACAGGAGCTGAAAAGGCTTTACAGCATATATATATATATATATGTAATGTAAATTGGAAACTGAAAATGTTGGAGTCCTGTATTTGCTTGAAAATGGGAGAAAACATTACATAGATGTCTCAGTTCACTGTATAGATCTAGGTCTTCCAAAGCAGAAAAGCATATCAATAGGAAGGAGAAGGAGAAATTGTCAGTTTTAATGTTAATGCATCTTTAGTAGGAGCTAGTTAAACTGGATTTGCAGAGCAACAAGAAGTAACTAAAGGTAAATATTTTTGATGGCAAATTCGGAATGATTCATTCTTTTAGCAGCAACAGAAATGAAAGTCTCAGTGCTTTGATGCTTGGAGACTAAACATCGGTATCCAACTTGATCAAGTATCTGCACATTTTTGGAAGAGTCGCTGGAGAGCAACAAAGATCTGGAACAGAGAAGCTCTGTGTAAAGAAAGAAGACAGCAAGGCCCTGGAGCAACTGAGCGGCAGCATGACATTCTCTGCTCCTAGCCACAGTTTTCCCTGCAGTGCAGATAGATACTTACATTCTTGACAAGTTACCTTTTAGCACTGTGGTGACAGAAGTTTGGTGCTTCTGCAGATGGTGAGATGGGCAGTGATTTTGAAATAATTTAACTTATATTAACTAGGTTTCATAAACCAAGTCCACCAGTATAACATATACAACCATTATCTGTGCCATCTGAAGGAGAACGAAACTATGTAAATTAGAAAGATGTCTTTCACCTTCCTCACTCTACATTGAGATGCCTGTTTTGAAGACCTATCACAAAGTTGGCTTAGTAATAAGAAAATAAAGAGGTGCTCTGTTCCTTCCTAACAGTATGAATATTAATGTGGTATTTCTGTCCATCATATATATCACATTTATTCTCTAGGTGGCAAAATTTGATCCAACATGTGGTTACCCCGTTGAAGTACCTTAACGATACCCTAAGCAAATGCTGAATAGAACACTGAAACACAATTTTGTATGTCTGGGGCATAAGAGTCTGTCCTGTTGTAATGTTTGGACTACAATTTTAGATTAGCATTAGTAAAGATAGTATTACAGAGCAGGACATGTGCTGCACAACAGAGTACTTAGAATTGGAATATGCAAGAAATTACCCTGACTTGTAGACTCAAAACAAATTCCAAGGGACTATCTGTATAGCACAGCCATAGAAGTGAAAGTCAGTTTGCATTCCTGCTTGGCTAGTTTTGGACAACTTGAACAACTGTATGTTTATATTTCTAGATAAAATATTATACTGTTTGACATCAGTGCTTCATAGTAACACACAGAATTTAATAAAGGTGTAGATTACTGCATTCATTTTACCATTTTACTGTGTGCTTCTTTCAATACTGTTTCTGTTTACTAGAGATGTACAAAATGTTATGAAACTAATTTGAACTTAGAACAGGTTGTTCAGCTGATACAGAAAAGTATAAAGGAATGGAGACAGCTAAATAAAAAAGTAAAAAAAAAATAAATAATCAAAGTTCAACAACTTATAGCATAATAGTGAGCCACCAGAACACTCTGGGTCCAACTCCTAAGGCAGCAATCAGGCCTTACCACAAGCTCTCCCTAAACTGTAGGATGGGGTCATGTGGATACTCTGTGATGGCAAGTGCACATATTTGGACTATGATCTAGATACCTTTACTTTATCTCCCCCTCCCTTATTCCTGGGCTGAGAATACTGAATATTGTCTCTGAAATTCACTGTCCCTCNTGACTTGGGAAGACAAACGCCATCACTCCGAACGCCACTGCCCCCACTTCCTCTTCCCCAAGCCCCTTATAAACTGAGCATGACGCCATATGGTGTGGAATGTCCCTTTGGTCAGTTGGGGTCAGCTGCCCTGTCTGTCCCCTCCCAACTTCCCACGAACCCCCAGCCATCCCGCCGGCGGGGCGGTGCGAGAAGCAGCAAAGGCCTTGGCTCTGTGTGAGCATCGCTCAGCAACAGCAAAAACATCTCTGCACTATCAGCGCTGCTTCCAGCACAAACCCAAAACACAGCCCCGTACTGGCTGCTGTGAGGAAAGTTAACTCTCTCTCAGCTGAAACCAGGACACTTCTCCAGTTGACGCAGCAAACAACCAACATCTATCACTCTTCTCCATCTCTGTCATATCTGTTGTGGCCTGGCTGTCCCACCCTGTTCACAACAGCAGCAAGATCTGCTGACTGCTTTACTTGACATTTCACTCAATTTACACTATTTATTCTTTAAAAAAAAAAAAATTAAATATCTGTGGCTTGAGACAGCAGTGTATCTGAATATAACAGACCCTCATAGCATTGGAGGGTTCCAAAATGCTACAGAGAGGCAATAAACCAAACTGAGCAATTTTCAAAGTTTCCACTGACACTGTTAAAGTTGGGGGAAAAAAGAGAAGAAATTGCACCTCTGTCTCAAAGCTCATTCTACGGCATCCTGAAACTACTGTGCCTGTTTGGTACAATGATACTTGCTTCCCAGTGAGAAATTGATTTATTTCTATCTCAACCGGTTTCACAGGTATGTGCGCTTGAATAGGGTAAAGGTGCAGAAGCAATTCAAAAGCCAGGAACTGACAGGAAGTACTAAAGTAATTTAAACTAAAAGAGAGGAGATTGAGATTAGATGTTAGTAGGAAATTCTTCAGTGTGAGGATGGTGAGACACTGGAACATGTTGCCCAGAGAAGCTGTGGCTGCCCCATCCCTGGAAGTGTCCAAGGCCAGGTTGGATGGGGCTTTGGGCAACCTGGTCTATTGTAGGGTGTTCTTGCCCATGGCAGAGGGGTTGGAACTAAATGGTCTTTGAGGTCCCTTCCAACCCAAACCATTCTGTGATTCTATGAAATCAAACACATTTCCATCCTCTGTGTAACTGGATCCCTACCACTTTTAAAAAACAACAACAATGAAAAAAAAAAACCCGCAAACCACACAAAAAAACCCAAGTAAACAAAAAACAAGCCCTCACAGTTTCCTGAACAATGAAATGAGATCATCAATTGGAAACAGCAATGAAGTAATCTTTTCCAGTATCAGGAACACCACCGGGATTTCTGAAAAGCAATCTGGCATTCTCAGGTAATCCCTCCTTTTGTCCCCCCAGCGTATCGTTCTTCCTCACAACAGCAGAAGATAGCAGGGTGCACCTTTTTCAGACAGGGAAGCTTCCAGTTCTTTCCAAAACCAATGCCTGGTTCATGTCTATGAAATATTGCGGTAATTGAAGACAAACTAGTTTCTTTTACAATGGCTCAGGGAAGAGAGAACATCACAGCACCAGCCATTGTATTACCCCTGGCAGAACTCCAATCAAGTTCCCTTCACTGGTGTGTGGTTGTTCCACTACCCATAACACTCATTATAATCTTCAAACTATCCTGTGCAAATCCAGGCTCTACACGTGGGTCACCAGTGATAATGCAATCTGATCAAATGCAGGAGTCTTGTGATGGTGTTGCCTGCCTAAGACTGCACTCCTTCACATTTTTGTGAACTCTTTCCTCTTCCTCCCATGCTCAGATCAGAACAGAGCAGCGTGCTGCCCATCTCACTAGCCAGTAGAGAGGGAGGCTTTGGAAGGCTGCGTATTGCACTGTACAAACGTTGACTGACATATCCACAGCCTGGCTGGAAAGAGAAAGAGAAAAGCAACACTCAATGAAATTAACTCACAATTTGCCTAGCTGTGTAAGTGCCTGCTACCCAGGGTATGCTCCTCTGCATGAATCACATTGTTCTTTCTTTTTTGCGACTAACGCTGATTAAAATTCCTTTCCAACTCTTCTTCACCCTTCCTCCAAATCAAAGTCGTCTCATAATAACCCAAGCAAATGATACCACCACGCTGCACCTATTTTTTCTTCAGACAAAGCTATTTGCCCATTTCATTCCAAGTACTTTCACAGTAATGGAAACACCATTCAGAGATGAATAACTTAATCCTTTCTCTTAACAGCCTTCCTTATCTCTTCCATTTGATTTGGTGTCTTTGCTGGCTCAGTATCTGTTTAACTGACATTTCTTGGAGCAAAGACCTTATTTTCTAAAATATTTGCACTGTAGCTAGGCAAGCTTATGAATATACTTTTATAACTGCTTTCATTTCAAGGGGACCACTGTGGACAAGATGCTAATTTAAGTCATTACAGCCTGTCAACAAAGATCAGTTAACTTTGATGCTTCAGGTAATTACCCTCTTTTAATATTTATAATGTAAAATTTATAGAGAAATAAATGGAATTAACAGCACAGTGCAACTGCTGATTTTCTAAGCTCTACACTGATGAGTATAGAGGACAAGGATGAGATTAGTTTATTTGAAGAAAGACTGTCCAATTTCATTGTTTAAAATATAATAAGTATATTGCAAATTATTGGACAACCTCATCTAAATCACATTAAGCTTTTATAAAGGGTTATTACTACGTTGGAATTTAGTCTTCCTGAAAGAGGACTGACTGGTATGATACTTTTACCAGTTGCATACACATCTGTCTTGTGCATACTGTAGAATTTAGAAATCCAAGGCAATGAGAGATCAGCTCCATTTGGTGCCAAACTTCTAACACAACATTGTTCCACATAATAGTCACACAACAACCAGTAGCTTGTTCCAGACTGGACTAGATGATCCTTGAGGTTTCTTCCAACCTTAATGATTCTATGACAGTTCACTATGTCTTACCTTCCCATGCAAATGTAACAACAATTAACCACCATCTTACATGCAATTTGGAATACAAGAAATGTACATGTATACATAAGCTTAATAGCAGTGTTTAAAGTATCTTTGTGGATCCTTTGATTTTCTTGTGATCTCCACATCACATGGGCATCACAGTTATCAGGTGATGTTAAGATAATTAATTCCTCAAATTAAAACTGCTCTGTCTGTTGCAATCCCTCGGTCAGGCCAGCTAATCCAGGTCCCTGATCTTGTTTTCTTCTGGAACCTGCAGAAACTTCGGCTTTAGAAAATGGAACTGTCTGGAATGACAATCTCACTCAATCCAGTGGCTACCTCTCAAGACACTCCTGCTGTTCATAGCCTTTATTTTCTATTGCAGGTACATCTAGATGGATGGTACACCCATCTTTATGGATTAAAGCATACCAAGATTTGGTTTGATTTGCCTTAATTGCCTCCATATACATCTCCAATACCCTGCTGACCCAGCCATTAATTTTTTTTTTATTATGGAGCCATTTTTTTTGTTTTCAATTCCTATTTGAATGCAATGCCAAAGATAACAAAGCACACTTCACTGTCTCCATTACATAATTTAGCAGACCTAAGAGGAGATCACAGGCTGAACCTGCATACCCTTCCAGTAGGCACTCAAGTTTTTCTTGGCATCCTTTTCCAGCAAATCATTATGTATGAACTCAGGCATAACACATGCTACACCAATACTTCACTGCAACTTCATAGCCACCTGACTGGTGTGTTTTCTGATACTACTACAGCTTTTTCCCATGAGGGGCCTTATTTTTTGGAAACAAGTTGCTAAACTTTAAAAGCTTCCTTCATGTCATTCTTTAGCTGAAGCAAGCATAGAGCACCTATGATCCTTCTCTCGTATTACTTCAATCTTAAGGATCCATCTGCATTCTTTTTCACCTATTATTCCAATCCCTTAGCATTACCAGATTTAGCAGTCATGAATACATTTTCAGATCAATGCACTTTTTTCTTTTTTTCCCCTCACTTCTTTTAAACATTTGTCACGTGTTTCTTTTTATCATAGAAAAGCAGCTTCTGCTAACACATTGTGCAGCTTTTACTGCCAGAGTACATTAAGTGCTACAAAATTAGTCACATGCAAGACTACTGCCAGACAATCTAGGGTTTTGTTGGAACATAATGCTTGCAGATAGGACAGAAAACAAAACCCTGCTTAAACTCTGTCCTGATTTATTTTCCAGAGAGCTTCAACCCTGAATGGGTCTCTTCTTGCCCTCATTCCCCTCAGATTATTCTCTTAGTTTGTTTTATCCCTTTACAGTGTGTATGGGCCAATAACCACTCAGTCAAAGGCTGGCAGAGAGGGTCTATTTCATTCAGTGCCTGTGTTTTAACCTCTCAGCTTTTCACCACCAGGGCCTCTCTGCTTCAAAAGTCTATCCAGCTGGCTTACGGCAGGATGTCTTTATGGTACAGCTCTCAGTCGTCTCAACCTGATTCACTAGCACCTGTCCCTTGCTATTGCAGGCCTTTATGCACTGTTGTACCCAGCAGAAATAGAGGATTAGCACTACTTCTGGTGACTTTTGGATTAGTTTAATCGGGCTAACCATCTGGGTCATTTCAGCTCTCTTCCCAAACCTGTAATAGTTACCGCTATTGAATCAGCCATTGTCAGTCAGCTGCACTGAACTAGAGTTCTATGACTGGCTCATAATTAATTATCTTTAAAATAATTGTCATTTCTGAGTAAATAACAACCAGGATCAGATGGCTAAAAAGAATTTTCCCTTCCACCATCAATTATAAATATAAAAAACCCTGGATGTATCCTTGGCACATCTTGCTCAAAACAAAACTGGAACACATTATACAATAACAAATAGCATTTGTTTACACAGGGCAAAGCTTTCTGAACTCATGACTGGGTCTTGGTCTTGAGTAAAAGCTACGTGCAGCACATCAATTAGCACAGGGTCTTCTTACAGGGAAGAGGAGAGCCAGAAGGAAAGGCACTCCAAAGATAATGCAATCTGGAGCATGCAAAGGTTGCAAGCAGATCTCTAGACATCTCTGGTTCACATCTTGCAGCATGTTCCTGCTTCGATTAGGAAAAAAAAAATAAAAGAAAAAAACCAAAACCACATAAACCCCCAAGAATACTCATTAGTCTCTAAAGTAATAGCCTATTCTTGCCAAGTTGTTTTAAATCATTTAACGTTTTATACTGAAGTTTGTCACCAAGACCCTTCCCGTTAGCTGTTAGGACCCCTGGCGTGTGGCAGCTCCTGCAGGGAGGCGCTGGGCAGCAGCGGGCTGGCTCTCCTGGCACCTGCACCCACGTTATGCCCTGTATGCTACATTAACTTAAGGCACAGCAGGGATTCGGGTTCTGTTCCCCCTCCCAATCAATCAATTATATAATAAAAACCGTTTTGAGCAGTTAAAAAAACCCCAAACCTCTGTATATATAGTTACATAAATACATATGGTTAGATCTAGGTTTGTGTGTGTGTGTGTGTGAGACCTCAGAGGTGTCCGAGGGTGGCAGGGCGGGCTGCAGTGAAGGCCTCCTCCCCGCACCGCTGCTGCCCGCCTTTCCTGAAGACACATTGCCACCTAGCAACAGCACGGCGTAATCTACAGCACAATAGCAAAGCCTCTAAAAGATGGGGGTTTTTTTAAAGAAATCCATCCAAACACAAGTACCGTGCCCCTCAGAGGGGCTGCTATCGCTGGCTGTGGGAACGCCAGGCACAGGCCGGGCAGAGGCAGGAGGAAGGTGAGGGTGGCATGGGGTAGGCGGCTGCCAGCCCTCCAGGTTTTGGACAGAGGTACAGTTCTGTGTGTGCCTCACCCACGGGCAAACTGACGTGCCTGATGTACCTCCACCAGTCCGAGAGGTCAGTACCGGCCTGGTGTGCTCTCCTGGCAGGGAAATGCTGGCAAGGGAAGGCCCTGGCAGGCCTTGGGGCCTTGTTTCCCTCAGGACTTCACCCAGCGCTTGGCAGGTCCCAGCCCAGTGCTGCCGCTGCATCCACCTCAGGGACAGATTTGTTCTTACACCTCAATGCCTGGGACCAACTGTCAGAGAAGGAAAAAATACTGGGTAGGAAAAAATGTAAACAATTTTAATTCTTTTTCCACAAATATAAATGTGAGTGAGGTGGTGGCATCGGGCTCCCTTCTTTCACCACAACCCAGTTAGCACACCCTGCTGTAAGGAAATTTGGCAGCAACTCACTCCTCTCCTGGGAAAATCTCACTAATTCAAAATTCCTCTGATTCCTTTCTTGGTTCCTGCATTGCATGGCTCACAGCATAACACCCTCCTGCACCAACCTGCCTATCGCCAGCTGTCTAAATACCACCCAGTCACTCTCTGCAGCAAAATGGTGTCAGAGACTGCTTCAGAGCAACACCCGTCTTGCGCCCATCTGCAGGGAAGGAGTTTGGGTGTTTCCCTGCCATCTGTCTGTAGGTACAGCTGGGATGATGCAAAGCCACAACCTTGTCAGGAAAGGAGGCCAAAGGAACGGGTGGGAACCCAGCAGGTAGAGAAGGGACATGTTTTAAATGGTATGTCAAAATGAAATTATTTTAAAATCTGTTTAATTGTCCTTTGTGTTCATCTTTGCATATGAGCACACAGGCAAGAGACTGAGACTCACAAAAATATTTTTAAAAATGTCTTTGATGGGGGCTTAGGAATTTTTTCTTCATGCACTTCCAAAGCAAAAACTTTGGAGTTTTGTTATCCAATTTACTTATCTTTGTCTCATATCTTGCAAGGGCTTTTTCCCCCGACATTTTGCGCTATTAGTTTTTAATAGGAAGTGAGGACTTTTGGGGAGATCAGTACGAAATTTTGTATTGCCCAAGATAACTTTGATTTAACTTTATCCTGCTAAAAGTGCTGAAAGTTTTCAGTTCCAAACAATGATTTTCACCAGTAATAGTGTCCCCTCTCATTACTACAGAATATTAGATAAAGGAATGGGGTATAATACGTTGAACCAACTGTATTTCCTCATAAAAGACACTGGAATTATTTCAAGTTTTTCAGTGGGGACACTGACAAAAAGACATGGAGTTATTTTAATCAATAGCATCCTCTGTCAGCAAGGCACCTACAGGTCCTAGAACAAAGAAATGAGAATGCATTCACCGGGAAGCTAACACATCTCACAGCCAGCTGCTGAGACTGAAGTGAACAAATTCTTTTGTGAACCTGTGCAAACCTGAAGTCAAAATCACCTCTCATTGATTTAGTGCACAGTACTAGACACTGACACTAGCTATTATTTGCTCTATAAACTGCTTTGAAATACACACGCTCTTACAG
The DNA here is from genome assembly GCA_013399095.1 of Psophia crepitans. Taxonomy (NCBI): domain Eukaryota; kingdom Metazoa; phylum Chordata; class Aves; order Gruiformes; family Psophiidae; genus Psophia; species Psophia crepitans. Next base: position 491,669 of record VWZZ01000288.1, on the reverse strand, counting down.
AGGCCTTACACAGCTGAACATTTTGATGAGTGATACAGTGGTGTTTAGAATTACCAAGCTGGATTGCAAATATTCATTTCAGTGTCTCCTCAGAAATGCATTGGAAAAAGAACTTCTCTTTGAAACTGCACAGTGGCTTCGTTGACCTTTCTCTGATAGGTTTCTAGAAAGTGTGACACTCAGTTAAAAATAAAATACCTTCAAATTGCAGCTGTGGTTTTGCCCCAAAACTGTAGGTATAGCAAAGTCATCTCTTCCAATTGTAGGGAAAGTTATTTCACACCACACACAAATCCATTGCAGGTAATACTTCAGGGTTTTCTCTTTATGATGCTATCTCACGTTTCCATACCACTTCACACTTCTTTAAATACGTGGCCGAGAACGGCAGAGTAAAATATATTAACAGTGTCGAGATAATTGCGTGTCTATATGCGGATGAAAACACAAATGGATGGATATATGCAGCTATTCCAGAGATGATATTAGAAGAAAGGTAAGTAACTGTGAGGTTAAATACAGCTGCAAATCTAAAAGGTAGCAGTGCTGACAAACCTCACTGGTCCAGAACTACAGCATAGCTACAGCCGTACTTGAGGTTGAATTAATGGCTGCATAACGCGACCCTTCTTTCAGCAATCCTTACACAGGAGTTTTTGAATTATCCAAGAGATATGAGTGCTTTTTTTACATATCACCTCAGAATACAAATGTACAGCAGGCCCAGCTGTCACAGCAGGGACAACTGCCCCAGACCTTGGCTGCAGCATTCTCTGGTTGAGGAACTGAACCGGCTTTAATCTGTCCCTGCCAACACTGCCCAGACAAAGGCGATGCCCTTTCAGGCAAAATGCCCAAGTCTGACCCACTTCCTTCCCGCTCATCTCAAGTTCAATAAGCATTGCTTATTTCTCCAAAGCATGTAGCTATTTGGGATGCCAAAGTCATATGACTTTGAAGGTTATTTCTTGTGACAGCCCTGGCATTTCTTTCCCAGCAGTTATACACAAGGCACGTCTACACTGCACAAAACAGAGCAGCACATGCATCCCTGAACCAGCCCCAGCATCTAAAGCAATGGAGTAGCATCCTCACAGCACACGCTCAGACTAACTTGCTTTGTCATGATGGCTAAGTAGCACAGGAACAGCCACCATAATGGGTGTGATGCTTCCAGAAATCAAGCGGGCATCTTTGCATATTCTGGTAGACACCAGTTTATTCAGAGCTAGTTTATGTCTTTCCAGATCCAGTCTGGCTGCCTAGAAGATGGGGGTGCAGACATAGCCTCTGCATTAACTGCTCCTTTCTCAGATAAATAGAAGATTCAAAACCTTTTATTCTTACATTTTTACTGGGAGGGTCAATGAAAACACTGCATATTTCTAACCTGGGAATGCAAACTTTCATAATTACGAGAGATTGTGTCTCTACAACTGTCCCGGCAATTGCACAGTGCTTCACTGTACAGTGTAGATTCATTTGCATCATTATTTTCATGAAATAGGGAAAATTCCCTGCATACTAAGTCATGCCAAGCTTTGTTAGGTTTACAGGGTAAGGGGTTTGGGGGACTTTTTTCCTTATCTGGGTCTTCATATTCCTGCAAATCCCAACAGACATCCTTCTAAGTAGCAACCAAATTATTAGCACGTAACAGCTTATGCTTCATTAACATTACTCTGCAATTTAACAACGTTAAGTGTGAATCAAAGTGATTCTCTTGTCTTTTCTAGCATGACCTTAATTATTCTGATACCGTTTCCCATACCCTGTTATACTGGAGATAATTGGCTCTAGCAACTTCACGTCTAAACCTCCACTCTTCCACCAATTTACTACGTTCTGTCGCTGCAAACTCTCTCCCATTGTCAAAGACTGTTACAGCTGAAAAACAGGTAACATATGCCAAGGAAAAAAAGGAAAAAAAATATTATTTAGTTGTAACATTCTCTAGTGAGATTATCTCAAGGAAATAAACACAATATCAGAGCAAGTTAGTTATTTTGGGTTTTTTTCCTTCAGTGAAAAAAAAAATAAAAATCCTGCCTACCATATTACTGGCAACATTTTTTTTCCTGTAGCACCAAACATGAGCTGTATCGCTTGATTTAGTCTGTATTTTTGGCTTGTGTGAAAGCCTTAAGAATTTTTGCAATACCGTAATTAGCTAGAACCTAACTTAATTCTGGCCTTTCAATTAGATTTTTCAGTGCCCAAATCACCTTTCTGCACCATTGGCTGGCCTTGGCAGGAGCAGGCAGTCTGTACAGGTACATAGCTGCCTCCTGCCAAACACACAAGCAGGAACACTTATATCCAGCATCGTTTGATAGTAAAAACACCGTTCCTTTACTCATGCTTGCAAATATATACCTTATGTTTCCCTAAACATTTCATGTAATTCCTCAGCTATCACCTTAACAATCACAGGGTACCTTGTGTGGTTTCATTGTTTTTTTGGGAGTTTGGATTTTTTTTTGTGGGTTTTTTGTTTGTTTTTGTCAGATTTCATAGATTCATATCTAGCTCTGAACCTTGTTCCAACAGACTTTTTTAATTCCTTGCCACCACCTATTTTCTCTAAGGCTCATGTTCCCATTACAAATCATGTCCTGTAACTGGAAAAAAATAATGTCTCTACCTTGGGGGAGGCAAAGGTCACTTGCTCTTCAAAATATGTCTTTTTTCTTCCTTTTTACATAACATACAGGACTTCAGAGCCTTTGTAATTCACAGCTTCTTCTGACTAAATTCGATTGTTAACAGTTGAAAAGACTAAATGGCTTAAAACCAGCAATTGTTAAAATAAAGCTATCTAACAATCTTCTTTTTCTGTAGCTACAGTTACTGACAACTCTTCCTCCCACCATCCTCCACCATATTCTAGCGAATCTCAAGAGCAGGAGAAGTTTTAGCTGCCTTATTTTCCCATCCTTGGGCTTTCCTTGTTTCTTTTCATGTTCCAGTGTCTCTCAGAGCTCAGTCAGTGGGCATCACCTCTCTCTGGCAGCATTAAAGAAACAATCTTTCCTGTGCAGGGGAGGGAGCTATTGGAAACAAAGAGGGAGGAAAAAAAAGTATGAATATATGAAAATATGAAATTAATTAGTAGATATCTGAAATCATTAACTTGAATGCAGGATTATCATCACAGAAAATAGTTCATATTACCCAAACTAAACATTTAAGTCCTTTCGTAGTCAAGAAAAAGAAGGTCCTTGCCCGTGCAATTCAGAGCATTTAAGTGAGACACCATAAATTGCCCACCAAGTTAGCCTTTTTCTCCTCAGTGAAGGCAGAGAGAACAGCGTTACTACCTGGTTAATTTAGCAGTCAACAGCTGATGGCGTGAGACATCCTTTGCTTCACGTGCGAGGATACATACTGAAGAGGAGGTGGATTATGGAATTCCATGGTGGAACAGGATTCACACATTAAAGATGCTTGAGCTGATGCTACTGGATACTTAGAAGTTTTCCTCATGGACGTGTCTGTAAAGTATAGACTGCTCTACATCACCAAACTCATTAGTGGCACACCCAGGGAACAGTCCTTATCACTACTGTATTTTCATACAACATGGGAGAACCCAAATGTGGATGCCTGATCTCTACTAATTTTGCAGGCATTGAAAGGTCGAGAAAGACCCTGGGTGCATTCCTGGGATCACGGAATAGCAGCAACATTTAGACACAGTGAGTAATTGTTAACTTGCCTCACCACATACCAGCCCTGCCATGGCTTTAAGGCCCAAGAGCTAGATTTCACAGCAAATACAGATATCTAAAATTTGCTCTCACTGTCACTGTTAAAGCAGAATTTGACAGCAGCTACTGTTGTAAGCTTTCATTCTTCTTTTTCTAGAATTGCAGCATGTTGGTCCTTCACTTCAGGCATCTGTGGAAATAAGTACTATATGTGATAATGAAACACTGCAGAAAACTTCATGATACTGTAGAGGCATGTGTCTTTAACATTATTATGTCAATAAGGACTACTAGTCAAGAAGAAACAAAAAAAGAGTAATCATTTGCCTTTCAGTAATTGTCTTGCGAGCAGAAAATCTACGCTGCAAAACCATGAATATTACTGTTACTTTTGATACAAGATTAAACTTTAATAAATGTAACACGTCTCTCAGATATTGATTTTTAACATGATAGCTAAACCAGTGGTAGATGAATGCCTTCAGTCATAACTACAATTTCCTATTAAGCTAATGACATTTTTGCTAGTAACACAGAAGATGCTATTAATACATTGTAGTTGTGTCACAGAATATCATTCATGTGCAAGTCAATTTGCTTGAATGTAGTAAAAATACGTTTAGGATTGGAACGTCACTAATTAAATGTTGAGTGTATGTATAACATCTTTCCCCCAAAAAATCAATGTCTAATTTGCTTGTGGAAACAGCTGAGGCTACTGATTAACTACAGACACTTGTTTCCTGGAAATATATTGCTCTAGCTCAGGAGGAAAAATTCTTTTTTTCTTATAATCACTATTTCAGTTGTTTAAAAATTTATTTTAGCTGTCATGAGTTCCTGAGGGTGCTGTCCACCTTGTTGTATGCACTACTTTGAACCCACGACACTGCTTTCATTTGGGACAAAGAGACACTGCTGAATTAGAAGAGAGTCCCCCATCCCAATCACTACACCCCCCCACCCCCGCTTTCCACTCCAACTTCAAGCTTCAGGCTACTTACACAAAACTAGTTTCAGGTAAGTTCATGTCTTACCAAGCACCGCTGTAATTCTCTATCAGCCATAACTTTCGTGGAGTCACAACCTACCGATCGAGCATGACCGTGTGTGGCAACATACCATTGTAGACTACCAGGGGCACTGTGGACAAATAAGAGCAGATTTATGATGACAACTGCTTGATCCTGAGGAAGTGACATCCACACCAGACAGAGGGTTTGTCTGTTTATTCACGTTGGCCTGGATCATCTTTTTTCCCTAGGAACAGAACACCTGTCTGTGGCTGGTGAACGTTATGTGGCTCCTGGAGCATCACTGCCAGTGTTTCACCCAGGAGGAACTCAGTTCACTCACTTTGAGACTGTTCCAGGATGCAAACTGAAGTACAGTAGCTGGGGACAGGCAGTAGACTGACTTAAGAAGCACTCCCCCATATGTATTAACATAGGCGTAGTACTTGAACTCTCCGAGGCGTTTATGCTTCTGCCCACTAACTTTTGGATAAAACCAGAACTGAACACAAGACTCTCTTTCAGCCAGGTACTGTCTTTTTAGGTATATATTTTTGTAACAATACAAGCTACAAAGGAGTCCGTTCTGAATTGGATCTTTTGGCTGTTTCCACATAACAAATACTAGATAATAAGCATTTGGTATTTTCACGCTGGAGATCCTTTGTCAAAGGGGAAATCTAAGTTAAATCACTGCTAGCCAATATTGATTCATGACAGCATGAGGATACGTATGCCATTTTCCATTCTAAATACATTTTCCAATGGAATGTTATGCTTGCATAACTCAGGAAAATATATCCCTATATTAATAGCCTGCACATGTAGTCAAATCTGTTTCTATCTACAGAAACACTAGACACTTGCAGGTCAATCATTCCTTCCAACAAAGCAAGGCCTGACTATGCAAATCAGTTACCGAGCTCAGTCATCACAGATTTCTAGGTCACCTTGGACACATCCAAGCAGCAATGTCTGTGGGAACAGTGGAACCTGTAGTGTCGTGATATCATAGCAACAAAGCTCAGCTAATGTAGCACGCAGCATTTCAGTATTCTAAAATCAAAACTTGATTTAAAATGGCAGAACAGACATAACAAATTCAGTCAGGAAAGGTTTCTTGGCTGGTAGGATGCATTCCTGGAAAGAGGTTCATGTCTTCGAACAGCTGGTAGTTGAGGTAGTTATTTTGGACGGAAAAATGTTTAGGACTCAGTTTATTTGCCCCTACCGTGTCTCCAGGGATAGTCTACACCTGCTCACTGCAGTGCCAGATACATGACAGATCCATGCCCTTCTGGAGACCAGATGGGATACCCTATGGCACTTCCAATAAATATTGACACGTGCACAACTGAACTGAGCTGAAGAATGAGAACCCTCCCAGAGATCCTGAATGTACACGTACCTGAGAGTTAGCCGACTCAGCTTACATCGTAGGGGCTTGAATCACCTATCTGAATGGAAAGCAGACCTGTGCCATTACTCAGTTCACAAGAACTTTAATATTGAATAACCTGTTTTCACTTGCTAACTATTTAGAGTTTAGTTATGTCATTTTTTCCAATAAAATCGCATAATACATAGAAACTGCCTCTGCGTAGGATGTGAACCCATGATACTATCACCCCATTAGAAAATATAGATCACAAAAAAATCCCAGACTTCAGATCAGCTTTGCACTGAATGCAAAAGGAGCTAGAGATGGTACTAGCCCCCGTACCGCGTGCTCCGTGTTATCTACAGCAGTTTACAGGTGTAAGCTTTTTACTGTGTGACTTTTCTATACGAATCGTGCACTTGAGGGCTTAGAGAAAGAGGCAAAGTTTAGATTGCATAAGTGGTAATCTATAAAACAGTGCACTCCTCGAACATGCATCCTTAAACTATCCTGGGATGGCAGCATTCTCTGCATGGGAATGTCTGAGGAAGTGCTGATGTAAGCGGCTGATCTGCAGTTCCGCCAAGCCACCGCTCTGGGGAGACTCACCACCACCACCACCACGCTCAAGACAAAGCAGCTGCTTGACAGCAAGAGCAGCCAGAGAAAAGGAAGTTACTGAAGCTTTAGAGAAACTGAAACAAAAATAAATCAGCTTTCTAAATCATCGTCGCGTTCCTATAACATGTCATTATGCTTCAAATTCTGAAAGCAAAAAGCCGCCCTCCCTTTCCCTCCCTTGGGATAGTTGAAAACAATGGGCCAGAACTGTTTCCAAATAAAATTATTTTCAGACTTGAATTCTAGCTCTGCGTTTATACTACTAAGCTCCATATTCCAAGAATTGTTAACACTATATTAACTGGACAGCTTGTGTGCTGTGGTTCACTTGTGTTGCAGTAAGACAAAGCCTCATTCTGCCTAAAAGTTTATATAATATATAAAAGATAAAAACCCCAGGCATCTTAGGGCTGAATGGAATTACCTGTAACATTAGAAAAGATGTATTAGTTAAGATCAAACCTGGAACTCGTACACTCATAAGTATGTATATGCATGTGTATGCACATACAGGCACAGAAAAGCAATTGCTACTCTACCTTTTGAAATCCAAAGGTCCTAGTGTAGGAGAATAAATTTCAACTGTACACAAACCCGGCTCAAAAGTGTTCAATTCTTCTTCACCTTTCCTAGTCCCACCAGCCACTACATTATGTATGAGAGAAGTAGCCTATTCTCACCACAACACGTCTGTAAAATACTAAATCTAATCATCACCCACCTCTCTCTAACATAACTGCAACAATATCCTCCAGCTGATTCTCCTTCGGTCCAAGGAAAGAGAACACAGGTCCTCCACCTTGGACTTGAAGGCACGTAGGTGGCTGCTGTTGCTGCAGGTTTCTGCGCAGGGTTAGATGGGCACTGGGAACTATTGTGTTCGTTTTCAATCTGCTCGTAGAGGTGTCGCTAATACCTTCTATAACACACACACACCCCGGCATGATCTCAGGATGTATGAACTGTTCTGGAAAGAGAAAGAGTACTGACATATTAGGTTAACGTGCCCAGTTTGGCAATAAATGTAGTTTCACCTAAGTTAACTTCTTGCAAAGTTTAGGAAGTCTGATACAGAGCTGTGAGCGAGTTTGAATGCCGACGTCCCCTTTCACATTTGAGTGTTCTCACCAAAGATAGCCTGCACATTCTCTATAAATGCTCATTTCCTTGAACTACATTTTATTTCCTTGCATATCCTCATAACAATTTACTGATAAAAACTTGGAGTTTTGACATGATATGAAATGTTATGATTGACTGCATTCTTCTACCTCCTAGGAAACCAGGGTTTAGCTCTTATTCTCTGAGAACTAAAGTGAAGTGAAGTATTATGAAGCCAGCAACCTGAAAATCAAAAATTAATTATTCTGTAAATGGTTCAGAGTTCAAAGAAATCTTTACACTCTCCAATCAGCACACTTTAATATGTTTAAATCAACTGGGAAAAAAAGGAGTATTTTACAATGTATTTCCTCTGTTAAAGATGAACCTGATCATTTTAATACACAGATCACAGAAACTTAGTTAGAAACTTAATGAAACAAAGTTTTGTAGTTTTTTGTTTTGGATTTTTTTTTTTGTGATAGACCAAGGAATCAATGGATTTTGAGGTTGCTGGTTTTGGGGGTTTTGTTGGGTTTTTTTGGGGGGGAGGGAAGTTTAATTAAATTTAGCATTGTTTTAATCACACAGTCTATGCTGGGACCGTATCTCCTTTTAATGAGAGTCACTTTTATGAGCCATTTGCCCACCCCTTTGAGATTCTTATGTAAGTGGTATCAGGAATTCCTCTCTGGTGAAAAGAAGCTGAGCCACTTGTCTTTTTATCAACAGTGTAACTTCAGTTTATGCCTAGAGCAAACACCATAGATGGAATTACAAATTCACTGAGGCTTTCTTGCTAAATACATACGCAGAGTATAAATATGTTGTCATATGCACACGCAGAGAGCTGAAGTAAAGTACTAGGAAAGAGCGCGGCTAAAATATAAGGAAAGTAGCTAGTCTAATGTTAGCATCATCGCCTGAATTTGCATTTAATGTCTAAATGGAGAAAGTAATCACCATGTTTAATCTTTGTAAGCCTCCCAGCACCAAATTACCCTCTCCCTCTCTCCCTCTTCTTTGAAGATCCACTTGCAGTGTCACATCATTTATAGAAAAAGCTATCATAATAAATCGCTTAGCTGCACTGTGAGTGCAGCATCATCCAAAGCAGCATTTTACAAGACTTGAAAGCAAGCAGACTCTGTAATATGGACAGAAACCCTACGTTCCCCTGCAAGCCTGGCTGCACTGCCTGCCGGGGCCTGGGGACAGGGCAGGAAACTGCAGGGCTGCTGAAGTGCTGCACCTTTCCATACAACCAAGGCATCAGCCAGCACCAGACGAAGGTGACAGAAGCTGGGATGATAACGAATTACAGGATGAGGGAAGGCCGCAGTTGCCAAGTGGGATCATTCTGCTCTGCCCCGCTCTCTTCCTGGGCACATGTTGCTTTTTCTTCTTCTTGTGTCACCACTCACTATGGGAAACTGATCCAGCTACATGTTTTTTTTTTACCCTGACGTTGTTCCAGGCATATCAGTTTCTGTATCTGGCATATCAAATGTCTGTGCTAACACAAAGTGGGAACAGCTTGCCAAAGACGGGGCTGCCCGTTTCAAAGGCAGCTGATGCTTGGATTGGCTTAAGTAACACTGTGAAGCTGCACACTGGGGGGGGCAAGGGGGACGCCGAGAAAAACAAGATGAGGAAGATAATTTTGCTAAAAGAAACTCAAATGTTTTCTATTTTAAATGTCTAATAACTCTGCAGAACGGGTGCACTGCTTTAAGCCCTATTTTGGATGTGTGAAACTTGTCATCTGAGAAGTCCTTTCTTCTTAAAATAGAACAATTTCTCTTTAATTATTTAATAGCCTCATATTTGAGGGTTGAAAATGTATGATTACACTCTCCAACATTAAGATGATGACTATAGCAAGGATATTATTTGAAGGCAGAAGCCTTCTCAGGCTCGTGAATGAATCTGCTAAGACACATTACTTTGAAACAGAACCACAGCTTCTTTTTTTCTGTTTTAAACCAATATACGACAGTTTTGCAGCTGCAAGTTCTCAGCTTCCACGTATACATCACAAGCTGTGCACACGAAGAGCCATAAAACGTGTACTGGAAACACTTGAAATTTGGCTAATGTTATTCTACAAATCTATTCCTTGGATATATATCTGAACAATTATTAGTTCACAATTAAAAAAATAGTATGATAATAAAATTTCTGAATAAATTCTAGGAATACAAATGAGGAGAAAACCCCAAACAACCCCAAACTCATTTTCTCAGAACATTTTTTTTTTATTTTATTTTAGTGGATAGCTATCCCACTAAAATAGACTCTGTTTTTCCATTCTTAAAGTAGGTTATAGTCAACTGATATAAGTACATGAAGTTTCCTATTATACAATGAATCTGTTGAGATAAGTACCAGCTGGATCTATCCCCAACAGCAATAACAACATGTAGAGCATGATTATAATGTAACAGATTGTGAAACAGAAGAGATGGTTTCACTTGTAATAAGGCCCTTATGTTAATACAGTAACAGAAGAGAGAGTTGTGCTTGCACACGATGCTTGTAGCAAGGCCCTTATGTTAATACAGTAAATTATTTCAGAGGTACGTTCACTGAAAATATTGCCTAGGAACATTTTCAGGAGCTTGATTGCACATGCACATATGGGAAAATGTGAGCTCACAGCTGAATGAAGTGGAGCACCTGGTGACATAGGACATGGAAAAGGCTGTGGTACCAAATGCCTTCTTCACTTCAGTCTTTACTAGCAAGACCAGCCTTCAGGAACCCCAAATCCCAGAGGCCAAGGGGAAAATATGGGGCAAGGAAAATGTACCCTTGGTTGAAGGGGATCAGGTCAGGGAATACTTCGGCAAACTGACCATGTGCCCTGGTGGGTGGGATGCACGAACTGCTGAGGGAGCAAAGAGATGTCATTGTGAGGCCACATTTGATACCCTTTGACAGATCGTGGCAACTGGGAGATGTTCCTGAGGACTGAAGGAAAGCAAATGCCGCTCCTATCTTCAAGGAGGACAACCCAGGGAATACTACCGGCCAGGCAGCTTCACCTCAGACCTTGGGAAGGTGATGAAGCAGCTAAGCCTGGAAAGCCTTTCCAGCCATGCCAAAGACAAGAAAGTGAACAGCAGTAGTCAGCATGGCTTCACTAAGGGGAAGTCATGCTTGACCAACTTGATAAACTTCTACAACGAAATTACTAGCCTGATAGATGAGGAGAGAGCAGTGAATACTGTTTACATGGACTTCAGTAAGGTTTTTGACACTGACTCACATAAGATCCTCATAGAGAAGCTGTTGAAGCATGGGCTGTGAGGTGGATTAAAAACTGGCTGAATCTCCTGGCCCAGAGGGTAGAAATCAATGGAAGTTTAGCTGAAGTGCAGTAATTAGCAGCGTACCCCAGGGGTCAATACTGGGTCCACTCCAGTTCAACATTTTCATTAATTGTCTGGATGATGGAGCAGTGAACCTTCAGGAAGTTTGCTGATGACACAAAACTGGGATGAGTGGCTGATGCACCAGAGGGTTGTGCTGCCATCCAAGGGACCTTGACAGGCTGGAGAACTGGGCTCACAGGAACCTCATGAAGTTCAACAAGGGGAAGTACAAAGACCTGCACCTGAGAAGGAATAACCCTAGACACCATTACAGGCTGGGGGCACCCCAGGTGGAAAGCAGCTTGGCAGAAAAGGACCTGGGGGTCCTGGTGGACACCAAGTTAACCATGAGCCAGTAATGTGCACTTGGAGTAAAGAAGAGTAACAGGTTCTTGGGCTGCATTAGGAGTGTTGCAAGCAGATTGAGGGAACTGATTCTTCTCCTCTGCTCAGCACTGGTGAGGCCACACTTGGAGTCCTGTGTCCAGTTCTGACTCCCAAGTACAAGAGAGACATGGACACACTGGAGAGATTCCAGTGAAGGGCCACTAAGATGATTAAGGGACTGGGGCATCTTTCCTCTGAGGAAGGGCTGAGAGAGCTGGAACTCTTCAGCCTGGAGAAGAGAAGGCTCAGAGAGGGATCTTATTCATGTGTACAAATAGCTGGAGGGAGGGTGTAAAGGTGACAGAGTGAGGGGACCAGAGGCAATGGCCACAAACTGAAATACAGGAGGCTCTGTCTGAACGTGAGGAAATGCTTTTTTATTGTAAGGTTGACAGAACTGGCAGGAAGGTGGTACTCTCTCCATTCTTTGAGATATTCAAAAGCCATCTGGACACAGTCCTGGGACACTGGCTTTAAGTGGCCCTGCTTGAGCAGGCAGGTTTGACCAGATGACCTCCAGAGGTTCCTTCGAACCTCAACCATTCAGTGATTCTGTGAAAACTCAGACAAGCTATGCCTTGCAAGTAATGCATACTTTTAGCAGGCAAGAACATGTACACAGGCAAACCTAAACATCATGCACAAGGAGTTGGCAAGCAGAGCTACAGAAAACCATTCCAAACGCCAACTAGCTCAGAGGCAGATCTATGTTCAGCAATGAGTGTAAATGCAAACAGTTTAGATTATTTGACAAGGAAAGTTTTTGTTTAAATCCCCTATGAACTGAATCCGTTTCCTCCCTAAGCTTTCCAAAAGCCATTCTGCTGAGCAGCATTTATATTTCATTTTGAGATCTTTAGAGCTACTCTAGGTTTTTTTGACAGATTTTGAAGTTGTCTGTATAGCCATAGCTGCTGGCACCTTCTAGGGCAAAGCATTTTTGGTCTTGCTATTGGCCACAATTACCCAGTCACTGTTCCTATGTGTCTCCCACTACTGAAAAGTATTTGCAAAGTATTTTTTTCTTCTAAAGGCAATGACCAAGTAGTCAAGTGGAACACCAGCTTGGGAGCAAAGCTAGTAGGAACACTGGCTTGCTTGCCAAAAGTCTGCATAGCAGCCCTCATCCAAGATGGCCTGCTGACCGCCAAGAAACGTTCAGTGACACACTTGTGGCTGATAGATCAAGTTGAAAACAGTCACCTGCTGTCAGCTTGCATGGTTTTGTTTTTCTAAACAAGGCTCACAGCATTTGGTGCATGTTTTTTCCAAAAAGGCTCCAGTGCCCAGATTTTTGTTTCCCAGTTCTGATAGAGCAGCTTGAAACATGCTGTTTAATAGCGTGTTTTGCAGAAGGCAACTGGTCCCCCAAGCATTTAGCTATTACTGAAGAAAATCAATAAATTTTTATAACCTTAGTGATGTGTTTAAGACACTACTCTACACTCTTGAATAACCAAAACTTTCTATGCTATATTGTACTCACATACAGCTCCCATCTCTTCAAAATGTGACAGCATCCCTGGGATGTGGAGAAAGGTTATTTGGCTACAAATGTCAGAAAATCCATGCAGAAAACAAGAATTAAATATATTATATACATACACATTCAAGGATTTTCTTTCCCACTCTTCTTTTAGGTTGTAGCTTTCAATACCAGTGCAGTAACAGCACCCTATGTAGATCTCTACCATGACCGAAAAATTCAAACTGCATATGGCCTGCAGTTGCACATTAATGGATTTATACTGGGAAGTCAGTGTAGCTGAAATAACTTTGGAAAGACCAATATTTCATTCCAGAAAAGAGACCTGAGTTCAAAAGATTACTTATTAGCTAGTGACCATATTTTCCTGTGATAGGAGTACATTTTTGATGCAATAAAGTTTGGACACACACCCAGAGGTTCCTGTAAACCCTTGCAAAGAGCAATTTCACTCACTCACCTCAGGTCACAGGCTTCATCTTCAGACTAACAGTCTCCAAAGGTAAATAGGATACATATGATCCTAGAGCTCGAAAACAGACTACTCAAAATGGAATAATAAAGATGTTAAATTGGATTCTTTATTTATAACAGCTTAAGCAGGATAATACAGTTTTGAGCATCACATTCTCATCTCTTCCATTCTCCTTGGACATGCTAACCATTGCCAAGAACTCAGGGTTGGCTCATGATCACCACGTACTTTTTAAAAAAAACACAACTCAACAAGAATAAAGGACAAACAAACAAAAAAAACCTCTGCAATTTCAGCATGCCTGAAATTTTCTCTGCAGTAAATGGTATAAGTGGTTACGAGGTGTGGATAGCACACCATTTTCTAAAATCTACCTGCTCTTCTAGTCTTGTTCCTATCTTAGGAGAACCTTCATTTTTCTTTACAAAACTATTACTTTAAAAGCAAATGATTTTGCAGGAAGCATCTTTACAGAACAACAAGGGGAAAAAAAAAAAGAAGAAAAAAAACCTAAGAAATCATCTCAGGATTTTTTTAGGCAGAGACATGCAACACTTTCAGAAGCACAGAAATCCAAATCTGCTTTTCAGGCATCCCCAGAAGTGCAGTACCGCACAGCCAGCACAGGAGGTCTCTGGCACACACAGAGACCCATCCCTCAACCTTTCCTCACACACAGCTCAGTAACAACAGCATTTCACATCTTTGAAACCTGGGACCTCCCCCGAAACAGCTAGACCCACATAAGCAAGGTGCCAAGCCCTTAAGTTGCAAGTTTTGCAGAAAAGAAATGGAAAGGTGATTTTTTTTTTTTTTTAAATATTATTAAACACGTGGGAAATGCTGCTGCACTTCAGCTGCAGACGCACAGGGGCACCCTCAGAGCAGTCATGCTCTCATTGCTCATAATCCTCGAGCTGCCTTCCTCCGCACCCTGCCTTTCCCGTATTTATTTCCACTCTGACTGTACACAACTATATCACCTATTTGTGATATATGAGCGTGCCCCTGTTGGAGTACATTGCCATAGTCGAGCACAAACTGGTGTCAGGACTTTTAGGAATACAGCCTTGATCTCCCCACTTCTCTTTGTGACTTGTTCATGTGCAATTTCTCTACGCTTTGTCATCCCATCCGTATCATTCTCCAGATGTTGTCTAGATGTCTTTAAACAGTAGCATACACCTTGCATGCAGGTAAGAACCTGATCCTTCTCCACGTAGATTATTGTCAAAGGAGGTAATAATCATGCTGAAGATACTGTGCTTGTCTTGAGCCTTGTTTGCCCCAGCACTTTATGTTGTAGGCACAGATGCTTTATTACTTACTCTGTCTTAAATGAAAGAAGAGACCTGCAAAAAGCTCAAAGTAGTGATCAGCTGGCAGAATCAGCCTGTCAACTTATAAACACTGTTTATATGAATACAGGTATTTTGATTTTAAAGCACAAAATTTCAAAACTGTTATCTTCAGGTATTAATTCCCATGACTTACTTTAAGTAGAAGTTTTCTCATCTAATTTTTATACTCTGTTCTCTGAACTGGACTTTGTTCTTTGTATTAGTTTGGATTATGTTTATAAATGAGATCAGTAAACAAGGGAGATGTAATCTCATCTGATTGATGTTTCTTTCACTAATGGCTGGCGAAAGAATTGCTGCCAGCCTGTCTTGCAAAACTAAGTGCATTACAGATGTTTTTGTGTGTTTTAGACGTGCTCTGCATGCTTGTGGTTTGGCCAGAATGTGAGTGTACCTAGAAGATTACTGCGAGAAGGTCAGATCATCGTGATATCCATTCCGTGGTTTGGCCTAATTACCTTCCCTGTATGTCTTTCTCCTTGGAGTGAAACATGCTATTTGGTAACGAAAAGTTGGAAGCACTCAGGTCACTGTTTGGAACAGCTAAAAGGTGAGGACTGAGGTAAGCGTTACATTTGTGCACTTTCTCCCGGCCATTAGGACAACAGCAGCCTTAGTCATGCCATCACTATTTTTCTTCCTTAAGTGTAGATGAAGAGGTCAATAAATTTAACTGAACTCTCATTTTTGAAAAACACAATTTATTGTAATAAGAATAAATGCTATGTCATCAACATGCAGTATTCTATTAAGTACATATTTTTAGCAGATTTGTGAAAGGTATTGATTGGGTACATCTGGCCAATTCCATGTTTCTAAAATCCCAGCACATTTCATTTATAACATAATATTTCAGGTTAAAGAAGGTGACCTTCACTGAGCAAGCAGTGTTTTTCAAACTATTTAAGTGTACATCTATAATTTAAGAAATCTGCAGAGAAATGGGTGCTTTTTTTTTTTTTGAGCTTGGCAATGCAGAGCATGCTTCAAGGAAAAAAAAAATCATTAGGGAAATAAGAGTTATCCACTGATGTAATTTTATAAATGCATACTGCCTTTATGAGTGGGACTGCAGTCTAAATTAAGTGTCCAAATTTGACGTAGTAAGTGAAGGTAAACAGTGGGGAAGGACTGGAACAAAGGGCTGTTACAATGCAGTTAAAGCTCATATGTGAAACAAGTATTGGCATAGGCTAAATTTACCAAGACTACGAGATATACAGCTGAAGGGAGAAGGAAAACAATAAAAAATGTATAAAACATCACTCTAAATGCACCGCACCCCCCCTGCCCCCCGCAAACTCCCAAACAGCAGCAACAGCAATTTATTTGACAATCCAAGGTGAATAACTGAGAGGACACCACTGATCAGGCTCAGCCAGCCTAACGCCCTTGTCTCCACAAGGACATGAGGCAGGCAGGGATGCACAACACACTCAAAGTGGGACAGCCCACAAGAGAGCCTTCTGCCCATCATGCCACAGGAACTTGAACTACTGTCAAGCAGCTATTTCAGACAAAGTGGGGACACCGTTGCTTTCTGGAGGTCAGCAATTTGCATTTTTCCTCTTTTATTTATATGTGCCTTTCATTTATGCACACTTTCAGAGCATCAGAAATCTGCAGAAGCTCATGCTTCAACCACAATGCTGTTTTGTAGTCACCCACACCATTAGGCAACCTTCATAAATGTCGACAGGGACGGAGACGGGGACTTTCTGTTGTGGAAAAAGTACACGGCAAATCATGCAGCCATTGGGATGGCTCACTGCCTTTTAACACGATACAGGTCTACACCTTAATAACTGTTAGAACTGAAACATTGGATAATACAGCTGCAGTACCAGGGAGCAGGAGGAAGGAATTAAAGGCAGATCACCTAAATGAAAGGTCTATCACTTTTGCTTATAGAAATCTCGCTAAAACCCATAGCTTTATTGGTTTTCCACTGATTACAAATAAGCATATTTCTTCACTCCACAGTGTGAAGTGTTGAGAATGCCAACGACATACCTAGATAGTTGCACATTTCTCCATTTAGCAAGGACTGGAAGTACAGGCTAAAAAAACCCCTAGTAGCTATCTGCAGTAGAAGCAGTTGCAAAGCTGTGCTACTCAGTTTCCCACCTACAAAAATGATTCCTTTAGGAACACCTTGCAGGACAATCAGTATCAGCAGTAAGGAAGATTCTTTTAAGAAAATAATCAGCAAACATGACATTACAGTACAGGCTGTGATGAGAAACCATATGTTCTTCAGGCACTTGTGAATTGCCTGAAGAATTAAGAATTATAACAGTACAAGTCAGGACTTCTCAGGATACAGGAAAACCAACATTTTCTTTCATAGCCATCTGTCTCGATGCTGAGGTGCATCCTCAAGAGAAAATGTCCTGCTTGTTGGCCAAAGACACAAACCGCTGCAAATGGAAGTACGCTGAAGAAAAGCCCATCCTAAGTGTCAAGCATATCTGGTGCACATAGCATTAGTGCACTTCAAAACTAGAGAAGGAAATTGCTTGTGACACTTGAACTAGCACCAGATGCAAAGAGAAACAGAATATCAGCACATCAGCAGGCAGCGAATGCATTCAGCTGCAATGATTTCTTTAGCATTATGCAAAAGAAGAAAGTGAAATTTCAGCCAAAGCTATTAAAGTTACGAGGACAGTTACAGTCATCAGGACAACACTACAACCAAGGATGAGTTTACAGTTAAGAAACGAATAAAGGCTGACACTGCAGGTAATACAAAAATACCACATACTCCTGAATTGAGTTAAAACATGCAAATTGAGAAAACTTAATGACCCTAAACCTGAAACAAAGAATTCAAGCAATAGTTAGGTGATGAAAACAAACAAACAAAACCCCCCAAACAAACCCAAAATGACAAACTAAACAAGTACCAAAAAGAGCAAACAATATACTGCGACATCCTAGCAGCGTGAAGGTCTGCAAAGACTTAGAAAGACACGGAGTGTGTAACACATACCTCAGGAAGAACTCTTTGCACTCAAAAACAAATCCTGGAAAACAAAGGCAAAATTAGACACTTAAGCCCCAGACCAGTAGTCATAAAGACACCAAAACAATGCCTGTATCGGACCCAAGTAATTTAAACAACACTAAACCAACTCATCCAATTAATGATAATTATAGACAGTATCACTTGACTGAATAGAGTAACTCGCTCTCTGCAACTGTACTGACATTTTTAAAATTATATTTGTGCCCAGTGTATCAACCAGGCCTTTAAGGGAGCCTTGCCCACAAGCGATGACATTTTTATGTCCCTAGTGCAAAGATAACATGAAGCAAGCTACAGCCACGACCTTCAAACGCCTGCAAAACCACCTGGGAAAGTGAAATTAAAATTGGCTGCAAAAGTACCTATAGGACACTTGCTGACCTCTGCAAGCCTTAGTCCAATCCCCTAAAGGAAAAGGGTGATACTAACTGCCCAAAGATGTTACTTCAGCTATTCAGGAACTATCAGAATTTGTAAACTATTCCATACTAGCTGAAATTGCACCATTACATGACACTTACATGTCACAAGAAAAGTAGGATGTATCCAGTTGGCTCCTTAACCCCAGTAGCTCTGCAGCACAAGCAGCCACGAACTAGAAACGATCTTCAATGAATTACAAAAGATACAGGGAGACTTCAAAAACGTTAAATAAACCTGTGACATGCCAGTTTCCGTAAAGAGAATGTAAAAGGTCCAAACACAAAGATACACCAAAAAAGAGTACGTATGCTCTCCACCTTGGAAAGCCAGCCACTTGAAGAGCAAGCACCAGAATGGCGACATCCCAACCAACCAAATGTTGTAATATACAAAGTGAAGGTAGTTCAGACCCGTACAGGTCATTAACAACAGATCTCCAACGTTGTTTTGGCAAGAAACATGTTTTTATACAGCATGTATATGGGTCAAACATGATTAAAAGCAGCAGAAATGTGATTAAAAGTAGTCAGATAGACTAGACCCTTTTAATTACACAGACCTCTCTATCTTGTAAGATTACTGTTTGAATTTGAGAGGTCTGACCAGAACCACCAGCCCACCCTTGCTCCCCCTCCTCTGGTCCCAAGTCACACCCAGGTTGTGTCTGACAAAGACTTCAATAAATGAAAAAAAAAAAAAAAAAAAAAGTTCTGTATTA